>RJWJ010009185.1:0-50752 GCA_004363605.1 Indri indri
CTTTTCTCCCGTTTTACTGAGGGGGCGTCCCTGACCGTTCCCAAGTGCTCCGGACTGGGTGGGGTGGGACCAACAAGAACAGGGAGGTGACAAGTGGTGGGATCAGTCCCGGTGGGGGTGGGGGGTAACGGGGCAGGGAGGCCCCTCAGAGGACAGTGGTGGTAAAGCCAGTTGAGGCTCCAGGCACAGGTTCCAAAGATAAAGCATGAAACTTCTGCACTGGGAAATGGTAATTCTAGTCTGCACGAACTGCAGCTTCTCTTGACAGCCCACAGGATTTATTGCCTGGATCGCGCGCTCTGGCATTTAATTACACTTGGTTTAATGCTTTCTGTGACCTTAAGCTGTTGTGACACTTTTGTGGGCACTGGTTTAGTGGGTCTCACAATCACGTAGGTCCCAGCAGGCAAGGAAGGCACTTTCTTCTTGGGTCCAAGTGCTGCTGTCAGGGAGTGGCTGGCTCCACAGTGTTAAGGATTTAAGTTTAAGGATTCTTAAGGGACAAATTTAGGACTGGCCTGGGAGTGCAGCTCCATTGGAGACAGCACAGAGCGCCTCTGGGGAAATTCTGCAGGTGAAGTGGAAGAGCTTAGTGCTCCTTCTGGGAAGAAGGGTGGGGCGGCTGGGGCCAGGTGGGGCTGGGGACAGCCCTCCTCCCTCTGTCCCCAGGTGCCACCTTCCTGTGGGGGTCAGGCAAGCTGCGGCCCGCAGTCCTGACCTGGGACTCTGGTGCACTTACACTTTAAACGATGGGGAAACTGGGCTTGGAGAGGCCAGGCAGCTGTAAGACCAGAGCCGGCGCCGGCACTGTTAAACTGGACACTGCTGCCCATGGCTCTCCTGTGGCTGGAGGTGGCTTCGTTTCGCCTCCTCTGCCTGAGAGTGTTGTCCTGATCCAAACTCATGCCTACATCTGCCCACTCCTGACTCTTCCTTCTGGAAGCCCAAGACTCCAACCAGAAGGCTTAGCCTGGCTCAGGGCACGTGGGAAGACCAGAGCAGGGAGGGGCGCAGGGTGCCGGGGCTTGCTGAGGGGCCGGTGCAGGAATCCACCTCCCAGAGAGTGTTTTCTCTCGGGGGACGCTCGCTGCAGCGTCAGCTACCAAGCAGACAGGGACGTACAGGCAGAGGCGACGGCATGCACACAGCGGGAAGAGCCGCAGCCCATGGCAGGGACACCAGGACCTGCACATGGGGAGAAATGCCCGCGACAGCCGGTGCAGGGACATTGCACGCTGTGGTCACGATGTTGTGACGAATATATATGCTTAGAAAAGACATCACCCAGGATGGAAATGGACTATTTTTCAATGGCTGTATCGGTATAGGAGATTATGGGTTTTTTTCAACATTTTATTATAAAACCGTTCAGGCTTAAAGAACAGTTGAAAGTTCAGTGAAAACCCATAAGCCCAAATGGGTGACTGTAACATTTGCTTTATGTATTTCTGTACTGTCCTTAATCGCATGTTATATACCTGACTGAAACACAAGGCAGATTACAAAACCTCCCTGCTGCCTGGGATGGGGTGTGGTGCCATCCCTGCCTCCGTCTGTCCTCTCCGGGGCACCAATGCCAGCTGCGTCCTCAGGCCGCTCCCAGGCTGCCCCCTCCCCAGAGCTGAGCAGGCATTTCATGAACAAGGGTCTAACCCGCAAGTGTCTAAAAGACCCTGAAGCAAAGGCAGATTTTTCTACCCGTGCCACCAGAGTTGCAGTTCCCTAATTGTGTGTCATTTGGAGTCAGAAGTGCAGAGCCTTTTGGTTTTTTTAAAGAAATACTGTTGCGTTACTTCCAACTCAGTCACTGGGAGAAAAGCAATGGTTTCCATGGTTCACAAGCAGTCCTTGGGGAGCCGGCCTCAATGCAGCAACACAGATGCGCTGCCAGTTCTGTCCCTAGGACGAGCACAGGCTTGCGAGGATCACAGTGGTGGGGCGGGGGAAGCCCTGGGACGGGCTTCACGAGACCCCCCCCGCCCCAACTCCAACTGTGTATTTTGGCCTTCCAGGGCCCAAGGGTCCCTTCATGAGGACAAAGGCCACACCATAAAGGTTGCATCCAGATGACTAGTTTTAAAACCGTATTCCAAGGGTTATCAGAAATTCAGAGGGGTGACCTGGGAGACACTGACCGAGGAATGCTCAGGGACTCAGAAGCACTTGACAGTGCTTGTTCTATTGCTGACCCTGCCAGGGGCTCAGGAATGGTTCTCTGCGGGAAGTGACCGGGCCTCACCAGGGCCTGGGTCCTCATCACAGGAAGAAAGTGCAACCTCCAGGAGGCCACCCAAGCCACGACCCCACAGCCGGCTGCTTCACACACCCTGGTGCCCCCATGACCGCGCCCCTGCAGAGCCCAGCAGCCCGGTTCCTGCTTAGCTCCTGAGAAAAAATGGGAGTTTGGGATTTCGGCTCCAAGCCCCCGTGAGGTGGAAGTGCTCAGCACCCCACGTGGGGCTGGTGGCAGCCTCCTTCCTGTGGCAGGAAGGGGCCTGTAGGCATGGCTCCCCAGGGCCACACGGCCAGCTGGCTGTCAGCTGGGGGCCACCTCCTCTGTAAGAGGCTGCAGCTGCAGGCTGCGGTGGGGGAGAGACAACCACATCTCAGGCGGCACAAGACAGCGAACCACCACCCGAGCAAGTGCCCAGCGTCTCTGCTGGCCCTGGCCCGACACCACCGCTTGCCTCCCCGCACCTGACCCTGTGCTGTGGGAACAGGCCCGGCTCAGCTCAAGAGCAGGCAGCCCCTCCCTGGTGCCTGCAGAAAAACCCAGATCATCTAGTTCTGAGCCAGCAGCAGCAGGCTGGGGAGTCCCCTCTCCAAATGCAGTGGAGAAAATGCCGGTCTAAGCTGTCCCTTCTTGGTGGAACAGTAGTGGTAATTTTTTTTATGAACTGAATCTGCTTCCAAAAATACAACACCTGGGTCTGGAGAGAGGCCCCACAACATTAGTGGTCAGGTGTGCCTCCCGGGAAGGCTGTCCTGCCCACCTCTCCTCCGAGAGCCCTCGGTGACCTCAGGACGCCTGTAGCAGGCCGAGCCTGCTGCCGACAGAATCTGTGGCAGAAGCCCAGATGGATGCCCCAGGGCAGCCCCTCACCAGTGACCTGGGAGGCCTGGGTGATCACCCCAACTGGAAGCACGAGGAAGCGAACGCCCAGAGAGGTGAATGGCCCAACGTCACCGGTCCCTGAAGGGTGGGCTGGGCTTGGAGCTGGGTCAGCTGAGGCCCAGCTCCCTGCGCACCAACCCCTCCGGCAGGAAGGAACTGTAGGCGCCCACCCCCAGCAGCCGGGAGGCGCCTGGATTCTGGGCAGGACTGGCCGGCATATGCCCAGCTTCCCCACCCACCTCCAGCAAAGTGGGGAGAGCCTCCCTGGATCACCCAGGTGAGCTGAGTTCTTACAGATGGGCGGAAAGAGAGTTCAAGTGGTACAAGAAGCTGTGCTCATGTGAGCCCCCAGGAGACAGGCTTAGGAAACCGCATGGATGTCCCCCAGGAGGAAGCAGCCCGGACGATGTGCAGCCAGGTGTGGCTGTGACTAAGTCTGCTCATCAGGATGTCCTTAGAGACACCCTTCTTTCCCATTTTCCTCTGGCTGGCTGGAATGTGGATGTGACTGCTGGGTGTCAGCAGTCATCTTGGACCATGAGGAACAAACTCTACTTCCCAGAGCACAAAGAGCCTGGGCTCCCCAGTGTTTCTTGTGGCTGCACCACCAGCCTGCCCTGCCTGTGCTGGGCTCCTTTTTAAAGGGAGGGAAATAAACTGCCACCCTGTTTTGGTCTCTGAACCTAATCCCTCTATTTAGGGCAAGGCAGTAAGGGCCTGGGCATGATGAGAGGGTGGGCTCCTGGGGTGGAGCTGGTGGGGCCTGGCAGCATCAGGGGCTCAGACATAACCCAATTACTTAATTTACTGAGCCCTCGGTGCTTTACCTGGTCATCCCAGACACTCGCAGACACCCGTAAGCATGAATTATTCCCATTTTGTAGATGAGGAAACCAAAGCCCAGAGAGGTTCAACAGCCAGCCCAGGCCACAGAGCCGGTCAGGGCGGGGCTGTGGCTGGAGCCAGGCCCACCTGGACCCGAGCTGTGATGGATGGGAACTGCCTGCCCGCTGACTCTGACAGCCCGAGGGCCAGTAAATGTGTAAGTGTGGCAACGCTGGCCAGGCGGGACACCCTGCTGACCACTGTCCATGCCATGGCGAGGGGTGGGGGTGTTTTCTAACTTAACTATGGACAAAAACCACGCACAGTGAATTAGGCAGAGTCCAGGTGGTCTGCATAAAGAAAAAGCCACAGGCACCTGCCGTGAAGATGCATCAACATGGGCTGAACTACTTTAAACAGAAACTGCAGCTGTCCTGGGTGTCACGGGGACAGAGTCCTGGACTTTGGTCTGATCCAGGCAGCACCTTACCGTGGGATGCCGGGTGGCCGCCCTGTGGCCTGGACAGGCTCCTCTGGTCCCACACAGACCTGCCCCACCCCCACCAGCCCGTGGCAGATGGCTGATGACACTGCCACACAGAGCTGGGCTGGCTCCTCTGACCTGCAGCCGAGATGACAGCTCGGCCAGAGTCCTAACAGCACTCCTGTCCCCTGCCGGGAAGCCAGATGGGTGGAGACCCCGAGGCAGGAGGGTGTATGGGGGCTGGGAGGGAGGGGAAAGGCAGGGCTGCCTGAACTCCCACCTTGGTGCCTGAGCGACTCTGTCCCAGCCCCACCCACCCCACACAGTCCAGCCCCCAGGCTGGGGGCCAGAATCCAGGGGAGACACCTGTGCTTCCCAGGAGCTCCCACCTGGAGGGGGGCCGAGTCTTACAGAGGAGTGGAGGGCCTGGCCCGGAAGCCCGAGAATGCCCAGGCTGCACCACCCCACCCCGCCCAGCCCAGCCCACCGGGACCCAAGCCACGTGGGCCACAACCCTGGACACAGGACCTGCTGATCGTACCACACGCATGTTCCTGCACCGGGACCAGGTACCCTGTTCACTGTGAGTCAGTCAGCAGTACCTCCAAAGTCACCTTCCCAGCAATCAAAATAGCTGTCCTCAGACCCAGAGCTCCTGGCTCTGACCTGCAGCTGTGTGTCCTGGGCAGGCCACCCCTGCGAGCCCACTTTCCTGTGGTGAAATGGGGAGGGACGGGGCTCTCCAGCCCCCTCCTGCACAGCAACGGGGTGGGGAGAAGGCGAGTGCCTCTCCATGACTGTGCTCAGGGGCCACTTCCTCTGACAGCTCCAGGCCTGGGCGGGAGAGGCCCTGGTGGCCTCAGACCACGGTGTTCGGCAGCACTCACATCTCTGCCTCCCCACTGGCTGGGGCAGCGGGCACCCCTGATGAGGGAGGCAATCCCAGAGACCCTCTGGCAAGGGGCCCAGCGGCCCCGGAGTGCCTGTGCAGCCATGCCACTCGAGGCCCTGCTCTACATGGAGTGGCCGGGGGGCCTGCTGGAGAAGGTGACCCCTGGGCCAGGTCTCCAAGGCGAGCTGGTGGCCCCCACTTGCACGTGGAACTGTGTGAGAGCTTGAGGGTACCAGGCCCTATGTCCTGGCCACCAGCCCTCCCGTGGCTTCGTTTCCCTGTCAGCGGGCAGCGGGGAGGGTTATGGCCGGGCTGCGGGAGCTACTCTGACCCATAAGCGCGGGGCCTGCTGGCAGGAAGACCCCTGCCCCCTCTTGATGAGGGCCCAGGGATTTCTCAGCTGCTCCGAGTTCAGAAGCATCTTCGGCCTCTGCAGAAACCTCTCTCCCACTGCAAGCCTGGGTGCGAGTTCAAATGCAACTATCTCCTAGGACCATGGGAGATCTGGTTATCAAAATGGCAAAAATGGACTCCACAGGCATAAATCCCACATTCTGGGTCTCACTGCTGAGGCACACCGGGCTGGACTGAGCTGCAGACGGGCCGGGACTCAGCGCAAGTGGCAGCCCCACGCCCTCCCCCACCTCGGCGCTCCGTCAGCCGGGCCAGCAGCCACTCCCCCGCCTTCCCCACATTGGGGGCTTCCTCCTGGGAGGTGGCTTCCCAGCTGGACCCTGCTCTCAGGCTTTGGTGGCTGGGTGCTCAGAGAGGGTGGTGGTGGTGGGCCTAGGCATCTCCGAGTGACCTTCCTTGGCCCCTGTACCTAGGGCCGCCAACCCAGGCCCTGGTCCCCCCAGCCCCAGGGCCTTCTCTCACTGCCCTCTCATCTGTTGCCATCTGTCCCCAGGTCTTTGCCATCTTCCCTGCCTTGCACACACCCATGGGTACACGCCAGCCCATGCCCCATGCACCCACGCCCCTTGAGTGCCGTGAACATGCCAGCACCTACCACACCGAGGAGGCGCGGCTGCCTTTGCCTTAACAGCTGCGCTGAATGCACCGCTGAGAGGCTGTGCCTTTGCCAGGGCCACACGGCCAGAATGAATACACCCGCACGGCTGGAGCCCTCGTCCGCGCCCTTGGTCTGGGCCTGCAGTGAACAGAGCCTTCCTGGACCTCGGCAGTGCGCTGGCCAAGCGCTCCTCCCCACTGGTCTCTAGGAGACACGGCAAGCAGCGGACCAAAGAACATGCACCGACTGGACGCCAACTGTGTGCTCCAGTGAGTCTGCCCGCTAGCGTCGGGACCTGGGGCTGCTGTGCCGGGGCTGGGATATGAACTTGGGTCCCACAGCCATCGAATGTGGATGCGGGCAGCAGGCGTGGGGCGGCTGCAGACTAGCACGGTGCAGTGGCGCTAACGGCCACAGATGGGTGTGCACAGGCGGGCGGAGGGCGGGGGCTAGGCAGGGGCTCCTTCTGTCTGGGAGCTGCTCGCTTTCTCAAGCGCACCATTCTCTCCCGGGCTAGCGGGAAGCCTTCACTGTTGGACAGCCTCCTGTAAACTTGGCCAGATTCTGGGATAAAGATGGTCCTGTTTCCCAGAGTCCTCCCCAGGCCTTGGCCCGCCTCATGGCAAGCTGCTCACTTGGACAGCTGCTGCCCAGGACCACAGCCATGCAGGGAAGGCTTCTGGGATGAGGGGAGGTCTTGGGGGATGGGCAGAGTTTGCAGGGAAGGGGTGGTGTGGCCCCAGCATGCAGGGTGCCCCTGCCCCACCCCAAGGCTGGTCTGATGGCCAGGGACTGGACCTTTGCTGTGGGGTGGGGCTTTTCAGGATAAGAGAACATGCCAGCAGGCCCTGTGAGGGGCGCTAAGGCCAGGGCCAGGGCTGTCTGACTGGAAGCCTGGTCAGCAAGGCTCCTGACAGCAGAAGGCCTGCCCCACAGCACCCCTGCCCTGCCTGCCCGGAGGTCCCTGCTGGCCAGGGCCTGCCTGGTGCCGGCTCAGGCACATGCGCCCCAGTGGGCCTGGGCCTTTTTCACAGGGAGAGCTGGGAGTCGAGAGCCTCTGCTCTCACCTCCCCAGGCCAGCACTGAGATGGGCGCCGTCTGCCCTAAAGTAGCCCTGTCTGGCGTGGAGGCTGAGGACGTAAATGATTCACTGCAGTGACAGACTGATGGACAGACGGACAAGTGGCATTCCCCTTCTGCAGTTGTCCCCCGTGAGGCCTGGGGACAGTCACCTGGTCCCTCTGACGTTACTGCCTCCATAAACAGGCTGACAGAAAACACCTACGTCCCAGGCTGAAAGGCTTTGGTGACCATCATGCAAAGAAGCATTACAGCCAGAACCTTCCAGAGGTGAGGAGCTTGCTCATCCTGAGGAGACAGCAGCCTGGTTGGAGCGAGGGCACCCGCACCTCAGCCTCAGGGCTCAGCCCCGGCCCAGTCTGCCCGTCCTCCTCCACAGGAGCTTCCCCAGGCGCCTGCGGAGTGGCCGATGGATACCCGGACAAGACCACGGAGAAGACCAGCACCTTGTTCAGGTTCCAGGAGGGGCCTCTGAGGACGTGACTCTGCGCCGAGGCCTGGAGGATGGGGACGAGGCCTGGCAAGGGGTGGGCACACTCCAGACAAAGCCGCAGGGAGGGCGGGGGCGAGGCGAGGCGGGCGGGGCCCCTGCGAGCTCGCACCCCGTGGTCAGACGACGGCTCACGCACGCATGGGTCAGTCAGAGGAGGAATGAGTTCATGGCTTCGAGGACAGGACGTTGTTATTAAATGGTGGGAACCATGAAATTATCTGACTTTGTTTCAAAATACCAAGTTGCTAAAAAAACATACAAGAAATAAAAAGTCTTATCAGTGTAGGCTTAGGAAACACCGCCACCGGCCCCTCCCTGACAACACCGCGCCCTCCGCCTGCCTTACAGCAGGTCAGCGAAGTTTCAGGAGAACAGAGCAGACTACTGCCCACAAGATGCTCCCCGGCAAAGCCGTGCCCATCCAGATGGAGACACTGAGGTACTGCCTGAATGGGCATGGTGCTCCTGGTTGCCTGATGATGGCACAGGGGTCCCCAAGGCAGACGGCCCCTCCGAATGCATCCTGGGAGCCTGAAACTCCACACTTCTCCCCCCAGGGACGGGGTGGGGCAAGTGACCAGGAAGAAGGCACCCCACACTTGGGGGAAGCCCCCCACCTGCATGATCTAATCAGACCCTGACAAGGCCCTGGGAGGCCACTGGCAAGGGGTGACAACTGTCAGGTGGACACGCACTGTGGGGGCTGTGCAGGCCACGCCCACCACACGCCTGCACTGGCACGGATGGGGAAAGCTCCCAACCCTGGGCTGCGGTGTCCTCCTGGCCCCAGCTTGTGTGCCAGTGACTCTCCACTCCCGACTGGTGGTTCTCCCTTGAGAGCACACCTGCAACACACCAGGACCTGGGTGCTCCCCCACGACAAACGGTCCGCACTCAGCCAAGGGGGAACGAGACCCACAGTGGCCCCAGAATGGGCTGTTTCCTGACGCACTGAAGTGGCTGTGCACAGGGACTGGGCACGGGGCTGGCATGCCAGGCCCACGACTGCACCCATCTGGCAGGTATGTGTTAAGGCCGAGGCTGCTGGAGACTCTGGAAGTCCCACCTAGGGAGGGGGCCACAGCAGGAGGTGCTCGCAACGTCCTCCCAGCAGGGCCAGCTACCAAGGCTGGGCTCGGGGGAGCTCTCCAACAACCCTCTTCAGCGAGGAGAGGATGGGTTGATGGCTCTCGGGGAGCGTGCCTGCTGTCCCCAAACCCAGCGTGGCTGTGGGCAGCCTGAGCTTAGACTCCGCTGACTGGATATCAGAAGCAGGGCTGTGCCCAGGGCCCTCCTGAGAGCAGAGGTGAGGACGCTTGCCTCCTCTGCCCTCCCAACTCTCCTGAGCTCTTGCCGGCTGCTCCTGGGCAGTGTTCCAGCCAGGCCCAGAGGGCCCCATGGGGCTGTCATGCCTGCCTGCCTGGCGCTTTCTGGCTTCTGACACTGGCAGGCAAGACACACTTCCACCTGAACGCACACACTCACACCTCGGGGTCAAGGGAAGGTGACAGTGCCCTGCTCCTTTGCTGGGTGTGGAGCTGGGTGCAGGGCAGCTGGGCTGTGCTCTGGCTGACTCGGCCTGAGACCTGCCTGCAGTCTCGGTCTGCTCTTGTTCTGGCCAGGAGCTCTGGAGCTCACTCTTTCTGCCCCGGGCCTTTGCTGAGGCTGTTGCCAGGGACTCAAATTGCACTCGCTCCGTGTCCTCGCAGCCTGTAACTGCAGCCCCGCAGTGGCTGCGCAGGCCCAAGGAGGGAGACGGGGAGGCCTGGGGAGGTCGGAGGCAGCGTGGGCCCTGCCAGGCGTGCAGTACACACGCCCAGCCAGGAACTGGTGCCTGCCAGCTGAGGAAGTGCTCAGGGTCTAACACCGGGGTCGGGGCGCATGGCTTGCTACTTGTGCCTGGACACTCCATGGCAACAGGGAAGCACAGCCCTTCTGGAGCCTCGGAAACGACACAGGAGCCCTGTTCTAAGTGTGCAATGAACAAAATTGCCACATCAAAGCTCGTGGGTGCAACCTGATGCCAATTCTGGAAAACATGAACCAGGAGAGATGGAGCAGAAATGCATGAAGTGTGAAGACAGCTTGTCCCCGGGCCCGGTACCTGAGGCAATTCTTTCTTTTTCTTTTACTTTTTCTGTGTTTTTTTTTATATAACCAAGCATATATTACAAACAAAACTATAATGCACATGATCTAATCTGACTTTCTCACAGGAGGGGCGAGAGCCAGGCAGGCCTAGAGCTCAGGGCCTCCCTAGTGGCCTCTTAAGATGTCTCCAAAGCCACAAAGCTATCACTTACCAGCTTGTCTGGGGGTCAAGAGGGCCAGGGCTGATCTGAGAACCGTAGGGGGTGTTCCTGGGACCCCCTCTCAGCTCAACCTGCTGACTCTACAGCGTGGTGGCTCTGTGCCTCTCAACGACCCATTCTCCCAGGATCCCAGGCAAAATCCTCCTGGTTCTCCCCCACGTGGCCCAGGGAGCTTCTCCTCAGAGAGGAGGGGCTGAAACCTGGCCCACTGAGCGCACGCATCCGCCTGCATAAGCGCAGGAGAGGCGGCCCTGCATGCTCTTGAACACACAGTGTTTCCTCCCAGAGAAAGTCAGAGCCTAAATATAAACAGCACACTCCAGCAAGAAGCCCCAGTGAACTGCAATGCCCCACTTCCTACATCCCTGGGCCCTGCAGACCTGGCTCTGCTCACAGAGAGGGCGACCACCTCCACTGATGCACTAGGAGAGTGTCACCTGAATAGTGACCCTTGGTCCTGGGGACTGTGGAATACTGACCCTTCCAGAACCAGGATCCCCCCAGACACTTCAGGGTCCCCCATCAAGTGCTTCTGCAGTTGGAACTTCCAAAGGGGGGTGGGGCCTGCCAGGCATTTGCTCGATTGATTCCTATAACCCCAGGTATGGTCACCACTGTTAGATGCTCCCTGCAGATGGGCAAACTGAGGCTCAGGAGGCCATCTGCAGCCACAGCCTCCTGGACATCAGAGGCGTCTGACTTCACAGGCCACATGCCTGGGTATATGTGCTGGAGATCCCGCAGGTGCAGGGCCCCAGAGCCAGTGTGGGGCACCCGTGGGAACTGAGTGTGCCACCATCAGTACCAAGAAACAGGTCTCCAACTTGCCAAGGGCTCTGCTGACAAGCCGCTGTGCGGCCGTGACAAGTTCCCCAAGGAATGCCTCTGGCATCTGCTTCCTCCTCGCACAAGACGGACACCACACTACCTGCAGTCCACAGCATAACCCCGGGATGGGGAGGGGACCAGCCCAGCCCAGCCAGAGGGGAAAGAGAGAAACTGCTGGAACAGACTTACCTGCTCTTACCAACCGCAGGTCAGGTTCACCAAGAGAACACGCAAGAGACAGAGAGAGAGAAAAAAGCAGTCAGTCAAATAATTTATGTAAAATGTAAAAAATAAAATAAAAAAATCACAAGTAGCCCGATAACCTCAAAAATAAAAAACTGGAGTGGTAATTAAAACCTTCCTACAAGTACTGAGGAATGCCTGCAGCTTACTTGCAAACATTTTTGCTAAAAAGCAAACACACATATGTAAGTACATATATGTGTACACCCCTAAGTATGTGTGTATCTATCGGTACTCACGTGTGTAAAGAGCAAGTGAGAACACACAGAGTGTGTGCACAGACATGGCAAAATGTTAACAAGCAG
This sequence comes from Indri indri, assembly GCA_004363605.1. Classification (NCBI taxonomy): domain Eukaryota; kingdom Metazoa; phylum Chordata; class Mammalia; order Primates; family Indriidae; genus Indri; species Indri indri. The sequence goes on from RJWJ010009185.1 coordinate 11,590, forward strand.
CAGATGCAGGTTAAAGGTTTAAGGTTCATTTTACCATTTCAACTACTTTGTAAGTTTGACATTTTTCAAAATAAAAAGTTGGGGGGAAATTTCCTGTAAAGAAAATGCCAGGCTATTTCTACCAAATTTTAAAAGAACAGATTATCCAATTTTACGCAAACCCTTCTAGGCCACAGTAAAAGAGTGACCCCCCCCCCCAACCCAGCTCACCCTATGAGGCCGACATAAGCCCAATCCTTGAATCAGGCAGATGCAGAAGAGAGACGCTCACAGCCTGGCCGCTGCCCCTGCCACTCGCAGCCAGTTCACAACGCAGGCAGAAAAGGTCCCAAACAAAAATCTTGGCAAATCCAATCCAATAGAGCATATAAAAGACATTAATTACACTATTACCACCACGTCAGGTTCTATCAGGCATGCAAGGATGGTTTAAGACGGAAAACTCACACATGTGACTCATCTCATCAACAGATTACAGCTCTCAATAGATGTACAAGTGCTGAAATTAAACACCCATTTGTAATAAAAGCTCTCAGAGAAATACAAATAGAGAGAACTTCCTTAATTTGATACAGTATTCCGAATGCCTGGGGCCAGCACTGTCCTTGTGGGAAATAGTGGGATGCCCTCCCTTTAAGGTCAGGAACAGGACAAGGGTGCCCACTCCCCTGTGGCGACTCCACGTGCTGGGGCTCTCAGCTGATTAGGGAGAACAAGGGGCATCACTATCCCCCACAGTCCCCTCGTCCATCCTTCTCATCTTTACTGAGCACCTCTGTGCAGGCATTACTGGGCTGGGGGCTGTGCGCATGACCTCTTGGTCAACTGGGCCCCTGCATGGCTGCTGGGGAGAGCTACTTGTCCTGCCCACGGCCCTTGCCTGGGACCCAGAGTGTGCCACCGTGAAGGCTGTGGGTTTGCTCCCAGAGAGGCGGGAGGTTTGGGGCAGCAGGAGGAAGCAGCTGTCTCCTAGGCTCCATGCCGTGGGTGCCTCCTAGCAGGAGGGCCCTGGGCACTGGAGAGCTCAGCAGGTGCGTCAGCCAGAGCACTGGCTTCTGAGTGAGCTCAGTGGCCCGAGGGAGAGCCCCTGGCGGCACGCCCTGGGGGCTCCAGCAGCTGACGACCTGCCCGTAGGAGGCAGGGCATTCCAAGGGCACGCCCAAAGGTGGGGTGTGGGGCAGGCCTCCCCAGACTCAGGCTCCTTGTTGCTGGCACCAGTTCTGCTGCCTTCCATCACCTGGCCTCTTCTTCTGTGGAGAGGCTCTGGACAGACCTCGGGGAGGCAACCCAATGAAGACATGTGCCAACAGCTCTGCCTGGGGCCCCGGCCCTGCAGCCTGCTGGGCGTCCACAAGCAGGCTCTTCTGCCTGGGCACGCACACTTCCCCATAAGTGGTTCTCCCTCCTTTCCTTCTGTCTAACTCCCTTTTGCTTAGGGCAGGCAGGGTCCTCGGAACGTGCACACCTCTGAACCCCCACCAAGCTCCTCCATCCCAGGGTGGCTGTGTGGGGGGTCTGGGCCAGGAGAAGGCCCCTGGATGCTGAAAGAAGAGCCTGGGCTTTCCCAGGGGCAGTGGAGCCAGCAGGGGAGGCTGCACAGGGCAGCGGGCGCACTGGGGCTGGGGGGCGGGGAGAGGATGCCGGCGGGGAGAGGATGCCAGCGGGAAGGGTGCCCATGGGGTTCCTGGTCCTGCCCTCCTCCAGGCCCATCAGTGCCACCAGGACCACCGGGTGAAGTTGGGGAAGCGGACCCAAGTGCCAGGGCACATGGCATGGGGTCGGGGGGGCAGTGACTCACTGGGCCTTGGGGAGGGCAGAAGAGCAAGGGCAGAGGAAGGGCAGGTGGGGGTGCTGTCAGCTGACAGACTCCTGCTGGAAAGGATAGCTTGACTCACACAGGAGAGCGCCAGAAACATGAGGTTCAAGGGAGGGTGGCTTCTGGGTGGGGGCTGCGTCCAGCCTCTACCTGTCCACACAGAGCCCCTGGTCACCCCTGCTCCTCCTCTGTGATGGGGACATGCCCACTGGGGTGCCTGCCCTGTCTTTCTGTTGGGGAAATGGCAGCACACGTGAGCACAGGGAGTGGCCCGCCCTCCCTGCTCAGAGACAGGCGTGTGGGAGCCGGTGTGCGGGGGTGCCAGTTTGAGGGCCAGTGTGCGGGAGCCGGTGTGCGGGGGAGCCAGAGTGTGGGAGCCAGCGTGTGTGACAGTTTGCAGGCCAGTGTGCGGCAGCCCCAGGCCAGAGGAGAAGAGAATGCAGTGGGGGGTGGGTCTCCATCCCATGTGCCAGGCAGAGCTGCTCCTTGCTCAGCCCTCCTCCACGCCAGGTCCCCACTAGCTGCCCCCGGGGGACAGCACAGGGCCTGGACAGAGCGAGGACTCAGAATGGCTTGGAATGAAGCTGACCAACCAACAATCAGGATAGTTGCTCCATAAAACCACTCACAAGACAAGTTAGTGGTGGTAACTGTGGTGGCCACCACCACCCAATGGGCACTTTCTTGCACAAATATTAGGGTGACTCCATATTTCCCAGAAAGCACGGCTCCTCCCGTCTGGAGGGGAGGGGACCTTGGGGCTGAATAAAGAGCAGCAGCAGTTTGTGGCCCCAGGGCACTCTAGAGGGACCCTCCCTGCTTCTTGAGGCCACATTCTAGGGGCATGTGCTGCCTAAGCAGGGGGGACAGAGTGTGGATGGTGCTGCTGTGGGCCAGGGGGACACCTGGGGGTCCTGGAAAGAGAAGGTGCTGCAAGATGGGACTGAGACAAGGCACCATGAGGGTAGCAGGTGGCCCGCCACCTTCCCTCCCGGTAGGCACCTTCTCTGCACCCCGGTCACAGCCCAGGGCTCCCAGTACCCAAGAGGAGGAGGAACATACGTTTCCAAAGCTGCTCCCAACAGGGAACAAAAAACATGGCCCAAACCAAGTCTGGAGGGTTTGTCAAAAGACTGTGGCCTCCAGCCAGGCCTGCACGGTCCTTTCTTCCAGCAGAGGCTCCACACATTAAGACTGGCCTGGGCCCCTGGGAGTGCCAACCGACAGAGGAGGCAAAGGCTCCCGCACCACCCCTTCCCCTTGGAAGCAGGAAGACACAGGACCTGGAGACCTGCTGGGCCATAAACACCCCACGTGCTGTCTTGGGCAGGAGCGCTAAGTCTACAACAGCCCAAGACCCAGGAGCCTCCTGTGCCATGGCTTACCCTGTGTGTCCAGGGTCCTGAGGCTGCAAGAGTTGGGTCTGTGCCCTTGGCACATGTTCTGGTCCCCGCTCGACTGATGGGAAGGGAAGGTGAGTCATACTTACACCTGAGCGCCTGTTTCTGGGCCACCTGCGGGGCTGAGGAAGGGTGGGTTAATTAACACCAGCCTGGGAGACAGGACGCTGAGGGGAGGGGCCCAGGCAAATGCTATGTGAGCAGGGTCTGTGGCCACACAGGGTCCCATCAGTCCCGTGGTCAGCCTCCACCCACAGAATGGCCATGTTGAGCTGGGCAGAAGCTGAACCAGCCCTGCTGGACCTCCCAGGGGTGTGGCCCGGCCACCAGTCAGGGGTCCATGCTGAGACCATCACTGTGCCACTCCTGGGCCCCAGATGACAGTGGGCTTGAGCTCCATGCCTCCCTGCGGGCAGGGGCCCTGCCTCTCCTTCCTTCAGGGACATGTGCACTGATTCTCCATGGACACAGCCCTGGCTTCCCCAGTGGGCTCCAGGAGGAACAAGGAAGATACAGAGGGCGGTTGCCATGATACCTGGCTCCAAGGCTCGGCAGACTGTGACCCACCCAGCCAGCATCCCTGGTGCTGGATACACCCATACCTACTGGCTTGTCTGGTATCCCCCAACCCCGTTAGAGGATACCATTCCTTTCCATTTACAGTAGAGGTGCAGGCGGAGGCCTTCGCGGGGCCACAAAGCCAGGCAGCTGCATGGGTGTCCATAGCCTTGACTGTGAGGCCCTGTGGCCAAGCTCCCAGCACATGTCCAGGACCCAAGAGAGGCTCGTCCAGGGCTAACACTAATCCTTCCCAAACTCTTCCAAACACTGATGCAGAGAGAACACTTCCTAACTCATTCTATGAGGCCAGAATTAACCTGTTACCAACACTACACTGCATGCCAACATCCCTATGGATATTGATGCAAATACGCTCAACGCAGCACTTGAAAAGTGAATTGAATAGCACGTTAAAAGAACTATATATCATGACCAAGTGGGATTTACCCCTGGGATGAAAGGACGGCTCACCCTATGAAAATCAATCAATGTCATAAACCACATTAACAGAACGAAGGGAAAAACCATATGATCATCTCAACTGATGCAGAAAAATCATTTGACAAAATTTGAAATGCTTTCATGATAAAAACACTCAATAAATAGGAACGGAAGGAAACTACACAACATAATAAAGGGCATTGCTATGGACTGAGTGTGTGTGTCACCTCAAACCCTACATGCTGAAGCACTAGTCCCCATTGTGGCAGAATTTGGAGGTGGGGCTTTGGGAAGCAGCTGGGGCATGAGGGCTGCACCCTCATGAATGGCATCAATGCCCTCGAGAGACACACGAGGGAAGTGATCTCTTTCTCTCAGCCACAGGAAGACTTGTGCAGGGTACACGCCAGGAAACAGCCGACCTTCCCGAGACACCAACCTGCTGGCTCCTTTATCTTGGATTTCCTGGTCTTCAGATCTGTGAGAAACGAGCATTTGTTGTTTAGGTCACCAGTCTATGGCATTTGTTACAGCAGCTGAGCTAAGATAGCCTTATATGAAAAACCCATAGTTAACATCATACTCAATGGCGAAACATTGAAAGCTTTTCCTCATCACCTAAGCAACAAGGCAAAGATGTCCACTTTTGCCACTGCTATTCAACACAGTATTGGAAGTTCTGAGTGACCAGGCAAGAGAAAGAAATAAAAAGTACCCAAATTGGAAAGGAAAAGGGAAAGATTTCTCTTCACAGATGACATGATCTTATATATAGAAAACCCTAAAGAATCTACTACAAAACTGTTAGAACTAATAAACTAACTTAGAAATGTTATAGGACACAAAATCAAAACAAACAAAAAAATCAGTTGTATTTCTATATACTAGCAATAACCAAGCCAAAAAGGAAATTAACGAAACAATTCCATTTACAATAGCATCAAAAAGTATAAACTACTTAGGAGGAGACTTTACCAAGTAACAGACTTGTATGCTAAAAACTACAATACGGTGATGAAAGAAAGTAAAGACACCACCAATACATGGAAAATCATCCCATGTTTATGGACTGGAATACCCAACATTGTTAAGATGTAAATACTACCCTACACAATCTACAGATCCAATGCGATCTCTATCACAACCCCAACATTTTCTCCATAAATAGAAAAAACTATCCTAAAATTCACATGGATTTTCAAGGGATCTCAAATGGCCAAAGCACTTGATAAAGAAAAACAAAATTGGAGGACTCACATTTTCTGATTTTAAAACTTACTACAAAGCTATAATAATCAAAACAGTGTGGTACTGCCATAAAGACAGACATACAGACCAATGGAATGGAATAGAGAGCCCAGTAATAAACCCTCACGTATACGGTCAATGGTGCCAAGACCATTCTATGCGGAAAGGATAGTCTTCAACAAATGGTGCTGGGAAAAATGGATGTCCACACATAAAAGAAAGAAATTGGACCCTTACCTAACGTTACATATAAAAATTAACTTGAAATGGATAAATGATCTAATTTTAAGAGCCAGAACTGTAAAACTCCTAGAACACTGGATTTGGTAGGGAGGGGGATGGGAAGTTGGTGTCATTAGCCAGGGCCCCCTTCTCTCGGGAGGGCAGAAGGGAGGAACGGGAGCCCTGAGGCCATGCTGAGGAGTCTGGGTGCTTGAACACCCCTGGTGACAGCCTACTGAATGACCCACAGATCCTAGCCTGCTCGACCTGTGCGTGGGGCAAGGGTCCCCAGGGGCTGCATGACTCGGATCACCCGTGTGTGGGGCAGGGGTGCCCAGGGGCTGCGTGGCTCTAGGCTGCCCTCCCTTTTCTGCAATGACAGCAGATCTTCTGTGGAAACACATTTCCTCTGATATCCTGGGCCCATTCTGAGGCCTTCTGAGAGCTCAGGACGGAGAAGTGGCTAGCCACTGAGTGGAAAATTGCTCAGTTCTTAAAGGGGACTAGTGCAAAGGAATTTCAAACAGGAGGAAATGTCCCAAAGTGCCAACCACTTGTAAGGAAAAAAGGAATTCTTGTTCCAGAATGTTTCTGAGTCACTGCTGCTGGGAGCCTGTGCGTGCGTGTGAGTGGGTGTGTGCCAGAGCAGGGTGCCCGGTGTAGCCCCTGGCCAGCCCGGGAGCCTCCCACCCTCAGGGGGACGCATGTGTAGGTTTGAGGTTGTGTGTCCTTGGGGCTCCACTGGTCTGCTCCTCCAGCAGCCCATGTGGGCAGCAGAGTGGACAAGCAGTGGAGACGCCACACTGGCCTGCATCCCCCAAGGGAGCAGCTCCCAGAGGCCCCAGCTCGGCCTGAGGGGAGGGAAGGCAGAGGGCTGGGCCCTCCGCGGCGTCCACCTGGTCCTCCCTAAGGATGAAGTCAACCCCCAAGCAGAAGACACTCCTTCCTGAGCCACGAAGCCAGTTCTGCCCGTCAGGAACACCACCAGAAGTGGGGTGTTGCCGAGCACGGGGTGGACACAGAGCCGCAGAGCAGAGCCTGTGCGCGGGGCTGCCACCCAGGCCTGCACTCGGCACGGCGCTGCCCCCTCGGGGGGCCTCAGAAAGGCATAGCAATGGGAGGATGCTCGGCCCCAGGCCCTAGGACTCATGGCTGGCACTGAGCACACGGTTCTCTGGTCCCCGATGGACTGCGCCTTGGGAGCCCATCCCACACATACCCAACCTGCCACTTACCTGAGAGGAACTGCCAGGCTCCCAGGGGGCCTGGGCCTGCCTCCCACCTGACACTCGAGGGCGGGACACACAGCCACAGGGAGCCCGTGCAGCATGGCCAAGACACCCCCACACTCCTGATGTTCTCTGAAGGGATGCCCCCAAATGCAGACCAAATGCGGCCCAAGAGGTGCTGCAAAATATTACTGAGAACAGCAAAGGCCTCTTTGGGCAGGACCGGGAAGGGGCTTGAAGAAGTGGCCAGAGCCATAGGGCCAGGAGGACAAGCTTGGAGGTCACCCTGACCCCAAAACAGCAAGACAAGAAAAAAAATCACATAATGCCATCGTGCAGCCCTGAGGATGGGGGTGGTGGGGGAGGCAGGCAGGGTGCTTCTATGCTCGAGAACAAATTCTAAAATCAGCACACAGTACTGTTACAGTAAGAAGAAAACAGAAGGTAAATACCTGACAAATAGTTTCCAGGTCTAGCACTGAATTGTGCATAGTCCTGAGCTCCCCCTTACCTGAGGGGAGGAAAGGTGGGCTGAGGCTGCTTGCCGAGGGCAGGGGCCGTACACAGCTCTGGGGGCTCTCGGGGGTGCCGACCCAGCAGCCTCCCTTCCAGGGCCTCTGGACCCACCAAGCCTCAGCCTCCGTGGCACCCCAACCTCACCCCCAGCTTGCTTTCAAATTGCTCAGTCCTGCTCTCGCTTCGTGGGGCCCACCAGTGACCACTGGGAGCCGAGTGGCTGGAGGGATGCAGCAGGGGTCCTCCGTGACACGGGGGAGCTGGCTGGAAAGCAGGCCCTAGGAATCCGGGAGTCCAGGGGGCCCTCTCCACCCTGTCAATGGGGTCGGGGTCCCAGGTAAAAGGTCCCGGTGAGCACCTGCCACGGGGCCCGAGGAGCCAGGTGGACGCCAGGCTAATCTCCACCCCTCTGTGTGACCTGGATGGCTACGTGCCATTGCCCCTCCTGTGGGTGGCCTGGGTGGGAGCTGTTGCCCACCCACAGCAGCAATCTGATGTCACAGAGGGCTGCTCCATGCACAGCAGACACCAAGCCCTGTCATGGCCACGTAAGAACCGAGGCAGGGGGTGGGTGGCCAGGCTGTGCAGGGCTCACGCGGACCACCTCGCCGCGAAGATTGCTGCTCTGGGAGCCACCTCCCATCTGTGAAGTGGGTGAAGAGGGGGGCCAACCTTGCCGGCCTTCTGGAAGATTAAACAAGACGTTCCCCAGTCCCAGCCTCCAGAGATAGGGCCCAGGGTAGATGAGGCGGGAGGCAGAAGCCACCAGGAGGAAGAGGTTATGGGGACCCAGGTCCCGGGGGGGATGGGCCCTGCTGGGCCTTGCCCCTGTGCCACTCTAACCACCTCGCCACCCAGGGCAAGCAGGAAGACCCTGGTGACCCACACAGACGCCCCTGCCCACCAAGTCCACCCTGTACATGCTCCCACCGGCGCTGGGTGCTCGTGCATGTGTGTTATTTCTGGGTGTGGTTGTGAGATGTTTCTGGAAGAGACTGGTGTTTGAATCAGGGACTGAGATGAAGATCCGCCCTCACCAACGTAGCATGCACCGTCCAGTTGGTGGAGGGACAGACGGAACAAAGACAGAAGGAAGGTGAATATACTCTCTCCTCTGGAGCTGGGACACCCGTCTTCTCCTGCCCCTGGACGTCGGAACTCCAGATTCTTGGGTTTTGGACTCTGGGACTTACACCAGCAGCTCCCTTTGGCCTTGGACTGAGCTATGTCACAGGCTTCCCTGGTCCTCCAGCTCCCAGATGGCAGGTTGCGGGAAGTCTCAGCGCCCATAATCGCATGAGCCAATTCCTCTAATAAATCCCCTCTCATCCGTCTATATATATCCTGCAGGTCCCTCTGTCTGTCTGGAGTGCCCCAATGCAGCCACCCCGGGGAACAATGCCAGGCACGATCACCCTCTCAAAGTGTGTCCTAGCCTTTGGAGACACAGACGGTATGTGGGACAGGCCTGGCAAGAGGAGAGCCACAGCCCCTCAGGACAGGGACCACTGCTGTCCCAAGTGTGCGTGCGCCGAGCACTGAATGGGGCTGAGGTGCCCATCTCGGCTAAGGGGCAGGAGGAGGAGACAAGTGCTGCCAAGCCTGGGGCTGCCTTGCTAATGGATGTCGGCAGGGACTCTAGAAAGAACCCTGGGCTGGCCAGTGCAAACCCTGGCCCTGCTGCATGGCTGGTGACCCCACCCAGCAAGTCCCCCCAAGCGTGGCAGTGATGCACGCTGCTGCTGGACTCAGGCCCAGTCAGCCTGGAGCCACTCTGGAAGACGTGGGGGCACCTACGTGCCAGAGGACCGCCACAGGGATGCTGTGTCCTGACAGGGCACTCACACCAGTGTCGTGTGGCAGTGGCAGCCACTCCATGCTGGCTCACTGGGTCAGTTGGAAGAACCCACCCTGTAGCACCCTGGCATCTCCGGACACCCAGAAATGGTCACTTGTTCCCTCTCCTACAGCTGGGATGGCTTCAGGCCCCTGTGCCAGCTGACCAAGTGGCCCCAGTGGGTGCAGTGCTGGGGTGAGATAGGCAGGCAGGTGACCAGGCACTCATATACACCTGTAGGTCATTGCCCCCTGGCTCTGAGGCAACCCACTGACCCAGTCTCCAGGGCTGCCTGATGACCTGGGACAGGGTCGGCAGTGGAGCCAGTCCTGCCTGTGGGCCTGGGCTGCCCCCTCAAGCCCAGCTTCTCCTCAGGCCACTTCTGGCCTGGTGAGGGGACACAGCGACCAGTGATGGCGGGGCTTAGCGGGGTCCATTTGGCCAGCCACAGTTTAGTGCCACCCCAAGTAAGGCCCATCTTCCCAGCCAAAGCAGGGTTCTCTGTTCTGGGCACCCCTGCCAGCGGAGACCCATGGCTACTTGGACAGGGCCACGTGGGAAGCGCTGGCCCCCAGGCAGGTGCTGGGTGTGGGAGGGAGCTCACAGCATGGGCTGCACAGGCTCCCTGTCACAAGTCTGTGCGACGGACAGACAAAGTGAGGGCTCAACTGGGGAGGGGGCCCCACGCTGCAGAATGAGCCTGAAGAAAGGTGCCACAGGTTGGCGGGGCCTACTAGGCTCTCCTGTTCTGGGACTCTCCATCCTCTGCTGGCCTGACCGAGCCGGCGCGCTGCCTGCCTGGGTCCCCTTTCAACCCAACTGCTTGAGAAATGGGGTTTGCTCCTGTCCTGGAGCAGCCCCCACCGGTCCCTCTGCCTGCCTTTTACCCACTTGGCTGAAACCTGACCACTCTCTATTTTACACGAATGATGTTCTCCACTGGGCGTGGTGCCAGCCCGGCTTCCAGGAAAGCAAAGGAAAAAAACCTCTCCTTACAGGACTCGGCTCCCAACAGGCCTGCGCCGGTGGCTTGAAGCGTGACTCGGGGGCCTTGCGCCTCTGCAGGCTCAGGAGGTGGCCAAGGAGCAGCCCTCTGTCTGGACTTGTGTGAGCAAAGCCAACAGCCCAGACCTGCTTGCCCGCCCTCCTGCGGGCCAGGAGGGCACAGGGGCAGGAGCAGGGGCTGAGCCCCCCCAACCTGGAGCCCGGGGCGGGCCATAGGCTGGGTGGGAAGGAAGGGGGCTGTGGCAAGGGCTTGGGCCTGGTCGGCTGAGGCCTTTGTTCTCCAGGCAGGGTCTGAACTGCTCTCACTCTGTGGCCCACCCTCTCCCCAGCTCGTGCCTGGGCCAGGCCTCTCCTTACAGGTGACCTCGGACACCTCCGAACTCCCCCAGGAGACGACCTGTTCTGGCTCCCCTGCTCACCTGCCCCTACTCTCTCAGGGGAGCTGAAGGGTCAGACCCACGTGGGCTGTTCCGGCCAGGTGTCCATTCGTTCAGCTGCACTCTGAGGAGTGTGGGCAGTGGTCACTGGGGGCCTCCCCCAGGAACCGCCACTGTCCTGAGCTCCCTGGCAACCCCCTACGGAGCAGCCATGCTGTACTCCACTGCTGCAGGCAGTGCGGCGGACATGAATCCCAAGCCCTGGCTGGCTCCTGGCTCCCCTCCTAGGCAGGGACCTGCCTGCCCCTTGTCACTGGAGAGGGGTTAGAGGAAACCCTGGAGCCATAGGCCTACATGTGAATCCCAGCTCTGTCACTGGTGACCTCAGGTGGCAAGTTACTTAGACTCTCTGAGCCTCAGTTTACTCATCTGCAAAACAAGGCCCCTGATGGTGAGGCTTGAATGAGGGCACCTGGCACGAAGTGAGGGTGGCAGTCAGTCACAGCCCCTCTGCTCCCAGACTGCTGCCTCTGTCCCCCAGCAGCACCCCTATACGGCAGCGACACCCCACACGGCTGTGCCTTCCCTGTGCCCTCCCTCTGAAGCTGTGGTCTGGCTGGAGGACTCGGTCACACTGCTGCAAAGCTTTCCCAGCTGAGGAATGAGAACCAGGATTCCAGAGAAAACGCAGGCCATGCCCACACCCCCCGCGCACGGCTCCAGGACCCCCACCTTCCCCTTGCCATGGTGACGCAAACACAGAACCTCAATGCTTGCAGGTCCCTGTTTCCTGCGGACACCGACCTCCAGAGAGGTAAATATTTACACGTGAGCCTCTAAAGCTGCATCTCAGAGGGAGACGCGGCCCCAAACACGTCCCCCCAGGCAGCTGCGGCAGCGTCTCGCCTCGGCCTCTGCAAGCCCTGCGGCAGCAAGAGACCTGCAGAGCACAGAACTTGGCACCAGGACCCATCAGGATCCTTATAAACTATATGAAAAGGACAAACAACCCTGCAGGAGAAGACACAGGCCAAAGACAGGAACAGGTAACCAGCGGAGGAGACCTCAGCGTCCAATAAACGCAGAGTAAGATGCCATCTCGCTGTCAGGGAGACAGGCGCTAGGACTACTGGGGTCCCATTTCCTGCCTACTGGCCTGGCAAAAGTGACAAAGTGGCAGGGCTAAACAACAGAACCACAGGCATGGCACGGTGGGCAGCCACTCTGGACTGAGGCTGGACCACCCTCTGACCCTCTCCCAGGGACACATAAGGACTGTGTGCAAACAGCATCACCGCCTCCGGACTGTGACAGCCCTCGCAGCTGCACGAGAACAAAGCAGGGGGAAGAAGAGACACGTCTAGACAACCTTGATGCAAAGTCCGGCAGTCAACGGATTAAATATGCACGTCAGGGACCAACAGGGATAAATCTCAAAAACAAGGCTGAGTGAAGACAGCAAGTCGCGCAAGGTTAAGTACAGTTTGATACAGGTTCTAGGAAGTTTGTAACATCAAAAAGGCACTGGTATCTTTTAAGGAATACACACGCCTGCAGCGAGTATAAAAGGAAGTACAAAAACACATGAAATGCAGGACCGTGGTGACGGGGCTGTGGCAGAGAGGTGGCGGGGGTGCGGGCTTCACCTGCACCCTGCACCACGGTCTGAGCCCACAGTGGGAACAGAAGTGAACACCCCACGAGGCTCCCAGGTCACCCCCCTGCAGACACCCTGTGGGGGTGACTGCAGCCTGGCTCAGCCTGACAGGGTTGAGGAGGGACAAAGCCTGGGGCACAGCCAGGTGCGGCCTCTGTGCAGGGCCAGTGTCACGCAGCACTCACCCCTCCTCCCTCGACCTGGAGCTCCTCTTGGTCGGGCGTCGAGGCTCTCAGATGGGCCAGCACTGACGTGCACTGTCTCCACATCCGGCTGCTGGCCAGAGAGGGGGCCTTCTGGAGATCCCAGGAGCAACACCCTTTTGTCAAGTGGGCACAGACAGGAAAGCAGTGGGAGGTTCCAAGGCCACAGCCCGAGGTGAGGAGCAGACCCCCGCAGCCGAAGCATGGCGCGTCCCAGGTTGTCACCTCGCAAGGCCAGCGATGGTGCTGTGGATGTCCCAGATAAGGGGCCTGGGCTGCCCAGACTCCCGCTGCTTTGAGGGAGGGTCCTGCTGGGCAGGCCAGTTCACGGTGTGGACGAGAGCTGGCCTCGCGGGGGCCCTGGAGGCCCCTTCCCCGTGCCTGCAACAGACGGATGCTCTGCAGCCTCCCATGGGAAAGAGCCGGAAGTAGAACTGCAGGTGCGACTCCAAGTGCCACCTCAGGGGCAGCACTGTCAGCGCTCCCCTTTTACAGACGCGGAGTGTGAGGCGCAGAAGTCGCAGAGCTTGTGAGAGGCCCAGCCGGGATTCCACCCACCTGCTCCAGCTCCAGGCCCCGGGCCCCTTCTCTTGCTCCAGGACAGGCCCTGGCTGTTCCTGCCCCGCCCCCCGCCCGGCCCAGCCCCTGCTCTCCCATCTGCCTCGGGCCACTTTCTCCCTGGCCCGCCTCCTGGCTGCCCGGTGCCCATGGACACTTCTGTCCCCACCTGCCGTGGAGTGGGGAGTGGGCCTTACCAAGATGACTCTGCTGGGCTCTGGCCTCCCACTGGTCCACGAGGCTCAAAGTGTTCCCAGCCTCTCCAGGTGGGAGCAGGGCCAGAACTCCAGGGCTCTGATGTTCAAACATCTGCCTGGGCTGATCACGCAGAGCCCTACTGGGGACAGCCTGGGTGCTGAAGGACGAGGCCCGGGCCTGCCCCTCACCAGGAGGCCCATCACAGGGAGATGCCAGCCCTAGCTGAGGCCTGTGACCAACAGGGTGGGTCACCCACGGCCACTGACCTCTTCGGACTCTACAGCTCTGTAAACAATCAACTCCAGAGTTTTAATCTCTGCAGTTACTGTCTTTCCAGTCAATTACTGACTTGCTCTCACATCCCCCCTGTTGGGCCTTTTAACGAGCCCCATGTAAACAATCTGAAGCAGCTGCGCTGGTCACATGTGTGCTGCAAAGACAGGCCAGGTGCAGGCCATCGGAGCCGCCTCTCGCTGAAGCCTGTGTGAAGCCCTGCCACTGCGCCAGCCCCACGCCACGGCAGCTGCTGACGGCCGTGTACAGATGAGGAACTGGGCCCCACTGGATTGTGAAATTATACAGGGTTATGAGTGGCCATGGCTCCCACACACGCGGACACGATCTGGGGCCAGAGGGACCACGGCAGGGGGGTCACAAAAGGTCACGGGTAATAGGTCACCAATTCCTGTATGGAACCAAATGGCAGACTGACACCTCCATTCTAGAGATGGGGAAACTGAGGCTCAGGCAGATGTTCACCTTGACCCATGAGCCACAAGGTAGGAGAGGCTGCTCAGGAGACTCCTCTCTCCTCCTTGGATTCCCGGCTGTGCTTTCCAGAAGAAACCCACCCCAACACACGCAAAAGGCCCGAGCAGGCAGGTGAGGCCCTGTGTGTTCCGCGCCCTCCACTGGAGCCTCAGGGGCCTGTCTGTTCAGAGGACCCAGGAGGTCCTGAGGGGAGCCCTGTGGAACCTGGGGTGTGTCACTCCCTGCAGGCATCCCTCGGAGAGCCGGGCCAGACCCCGGTGCTGGCCAAGTGCACGAAGGAATGGACCAACAGCCAGGGCTGGGTGGGGCCTCCAAACAGTCCAGCCACCCTGGAGGGAGCCTCGGGCAGAGGTACAAGCTGGTGATGCTGCGGGACAAGGCCACCGGTGGGCCGGGTTGGGGGTGCATCCTCAGCAAAGGTCCCAGCAGCACCAGAGCTGACCGGAAGGGGCCTCCACAGGGGCAGCGGGTGGCCGTGGGGACAAGAGCGGCCCCGTTGGTTTCTGCTCCCTCATCAAGGAAAGTATGCCCGAGTCACACAAGTCTTGAGGAGGGTGCGTGTGGTCTCCAGGGGCTGCCTCCTCCCTCGGCCCACACAGCTGGCCCTGAATGTCCTCCAACAGTGTCCACTCCGGGTCGGGCGGTCTGGGATTCTGCATGTGGTATGTGCATGCCATGCTGTGTTTTTCCAAAATGACAGCCTCTGTAAGCTGGGGACTTGGGACAATGCCATACCAGGAAGGGGGCACTTTACCTAGGGAGGAACAGAGCTCAGACCACGAGTCCCACAGCCAGAAAGTGACAGGCCTACATTCAGGGGCAGCCGGGACATCGATACCCGGGCCTCTGCCTGCCCCTCTGCACTCACGCTGTCTGTCCCCACTGCCCTCTCTTGCTTCCATTCATCCCCGTGACTGGCTGTGGGTCTCAGGTGACATGTCTGAAACCTAACTGTGGTTCCAGAGTGCTACTTCCTGTTTATACTCCTATTCATCCTGCAAAACCCTGGGTGTGTGGGAGGTTTCTCCACCCTCTCAGGTGTTACAGGCCACACCTCTTGCTGCCACCAGGCTTGCACGGGCCTGTCACCATGGCTGGGGTAGCATCTCACTCCCTGGGGCTCTAGATTTTTCTTCAGCATAACATACCCACCCCCCACAAAAACCAAAGTAGACAACAAAATCATAATAGGAAGAGAAAGAGCCAACTAAGTTCCCAAAAAGGCAAGAACAAGAGTCTTAACAGATAAAAACTGTTTTGTAAACACACGTCACCTCACCTACCACTTGCCGAGGTATGGCCCTCAAGGAAGGGGAGAGCAGGCTGCCGCTTGAGCGTCTGGGTGGTTAGAGAGAAGTGCTCAGAAACCACCTTGGCAGGAGGTGGCCTGAGCGCCCTGCCCGTTTTCCCAGCCTGAATTACACAACTGTAACTGCCCCCCAAGGCACGGCTTCTCTTGCTATTCCCTCTCCAAACCCAAATGACCCACTGCATGCCACCACCAGGTGAGGGTCGAGCCCAGCCCGGGGGCCCTCGGAGCTGCCTTTGTGGTGGTTGAGGTCTGACCTGGAAACACCCTGCTCTCCTTCACAGGGGGCAGGGAATTCAATCCCACGGGACACCAAGTGGGACGGCGAGGGCACTCGGAGAAGGAGCAGGGGCAGGGGCCCCCTGGCTTCCCACCTCCCAGCCCCCCACCACTCCCCGAGGCAGAGAATGGACACAACAGCAGAGAGGCGGAGGCCGGGGCCACCTTTGCGCGCACACGCTCGCGCACTGCCTCCTGCTCCGCCCGTCCTCCCTGGGCGGCGCTGGCATCGGTGGCTCCAGGCCCCGAGGCCCACCGAGAACAACCCGATCATGGCGGCGGGGAGTGGAAGGTGCCGGCCATGCTTTGCTAGGAGTGTCTCTCAGCAAACCTTGGCCACACTACCTTTCCACAGCCACGAGCATGCATCCGGATTCTTGTCCTGCTGCTCGTGGGCAAAGGCTGCCAGATGTTTCCTGTAAACTCAATGTCACAGGTCCATGTATGAAATTGCCTGTGTCTGTCCAGATCTCAGAAGCCGGCGTGTTCTGAAAGTGCTGGTGTGACCGGTGGTGATCCTTCTCACCCACGGACAGTCTTCCCAACTGGGCAGGGGAGGGAGTCACGCAGCCCTCAGGACAGACGGACGTCCATATGCCAGCTGTTGGCTGTCCAGGCTGAGGGATGCTGACAAGGTCTCCAACTTCCTTGGGCCGTGACTTCCTTGTGTGGAAAATGGGGCCAATCTTCACGCACCTGCCCCATGGGGTGCTGAGAGCCAATCGAAATAACCCATGCCAGGGATCCGCTGAGGGCTCGGGGACAAGAGCCTCCCTGTGTGCCCCTCCCCTCTCTCTCTGGGACCCCAGGCCCCTGGGAGCTACACTTCTGCTCAGTAGCAGTGAATGAGCCACCTGTGAGCAGGTGGGAAGCACCTGGGGGTGACTGGGACATGGCCACTCCCAACCCCACTAAATGATGGGTCATCCCAAAGACACACTAGTCAGGCAAGACTTTGCAATAAAAGCCACCAGATTGGCACTTTTTGCTGATTTAAGAAAGTCAACTTCTTTTAAACCCATTGTAAGATTCAAAACCAGTGAGGGTGCTGCTGAGATGGGCACTCAAATACCACAGGTGGTAACACGTAAGGTGTAGGCATTCTGAAAAGTAATTCAACATCTATATCGAGAGCATTAAAACATTCAGACTATTCAACTCAGAAATTCCACTCGTAGGAATTTCCCAGGAAATGAGAGCTGTGCAAAATATTTACACACAAGGACGTACACTGCAGCATTCCTTACGGGAGGCAAACCGGGGCCTGCACGCTCAGACCCCAGGGCCAGCGAGGGTGCACCCAGAGCGGGAAGCATCTGCAGCCACTAAAACATTAAGTTTTTAATGACATGAGGCAACATTTACGGTGTAATTTATACTACGGCTTTAATTATAGTGGAAAAACTATGCATGGGGAATGAGATGATTTTTCTTTTTTCCCTGGGTCTCATACCTTCCTCCTACTCATCTACCCAACAGTCATTATAACAACAACAAAAGGGGGGTGTGAAAGGAAAAGACGCGGTCTTGTGTTGACAATAAACCCAGGCCCCTTCTCTTCCCTCCCTACTGGACATCGGAGGACTCCAGCCGCAGTGTGGCCGCTGACTGCAGCCAGGCCCCCAGTGTGGCAGCCAAGCCTCCTACTGAGGAAGACACCTGGACTGACTCCAGGGACGGCAGGGCCTGACTGGCTCAGGGCCAGGGTGCGCACTGTGCCCCCAGGAAATGGCTCTCTGACCCAGGAGACGACAAGGCCCTGGGGCAGAGCTGGCCCCGCCACACCACGGCTCTGCACGGCCAGGTTTTACACATAAAGGGCCTAGGACAGGAAGCCGTGGCCTGCTGTGTCCTCTGGTGCTTAACGACAACTTAAGCGACACAGCAGAGGTGATCTCACAAGCCAGAGAACTATCGAAAACGATCTGTCAGTAAACCATTCTTGCGTTTGTCTTCTCGCGTATCCGCTTAAAAAGAAGGCTTTCTTTCTGGTTTTGTTTTTAGTGAAAACCTAATTTGGAACATCTTGACCTCAGATTCTCTTCTTGTCTCCACCAAAGGCCTCTCTGGGCAATGCGGGCTGCGGTACACAACTGCCAGGTCCCCAGGTCCTGTTCACTGGCCCCAGTCACATGCTCTGGGTAACATCTGTCCCCACCTCAGAGGATGCGGGTTCTGTCCCTCGATCTCAAAGAAGAAAGTGATTATGAAGGAAAGCTGGAAATCGCTGTGTGCCACAGAAAGAGCTGTCTCAGAAATGCTCTGATCTAGGCCTGCCACCACCGGACACAGCCCAACGAGGAGCCCGAGGCTCTCAGGGAACAGTGCGGCACTTGAGGCCGACTCCATGAACCTGACACACAGGGGAAGAGGTGACAGAGCCCAGATCCTGGACAAGCCACAGGACCAGGAGGAAGACATGACAGTGCAGCACCCACTCAGCACTGGGCCACAGCCAGCGCCAGTGCTCCGTGCAGGTGCCAGGGTGGCAGACGGGAGAACAGTTAAGGGCACCTAAGGCGGCAGGGGAGCCCCGAACACAGGCCGGGAAAGGCTTCCTGGAGGAGGGGTTCTGAGCGGAGACCGAAGTGGGAGGAGGAGCCGGCAGGACAGTAGGGGATGGAGAGGCCTGTCGGGTGGAGGGGCAGCCTGCGCTCAGCACCAGGCAGGTTTCTGGAGCCTCAGAAGACTTAAGGGTCACGGGGCCGGGGGGCACACAGTCAAAGACGAGGCTGCAGGCATGGAGACGGCACGGCACTGATGCCAGAGCTCCTGGGTTCCCTCCCTCGTTCAGGAAGGACAGTCTTTGCAGGGCAATGGCCCAGAGGCTGGGAGTCCACCAGAGGGTCCCTGCTTTGGGGAGGACAAGGGCTGAGCCCAGGACGCCAGGTGAGGTGGCCTAGAAGTCACACTTGGCCCCTAAATGCCCTCTGTGGCCCCAAAGGAAGCCTGTATGATTTCAGGGCACCCAGGTAAGATCTTCGCTGTGTTTCCTCTTGTGTTGCCGACAGGAAAAGGAAGGAGGAACGTTCTGGCTCCAGGAGCACCATCCGGACCTTTGGAGGTGACACTGGAGTGTCTGGTGCTGAGACACTCCAATCGGAGCCATCCTTGGTAACGGTGGGCCACCTGGCTGCTGCCTGCAGGCAGTCACACCTCTCCAAGGCCCAGCAGCGAGCCGTCCTTCCTGGGCAGGCTTACAAATAACCTGGCTGATGTCAGCAGATGAGGCAGGCCCAGCAGCAGACACAGGACCAAACAGGGACCTGCCAATACTTTGCTCACACACCTGCTCCTCTCTACCCAGTCAGGAAGCATTAACAGCCACCAGAAGTTCCAAATCTTGTTCTGAGAAGACACTGAAAACCATCTCTATGTGTCACCAGAACGTATGCCCAGCTGAGAGCAGCCCTGGCTGGCGCCGTGCAGTGGCGAGCACCTCCCCCCACCGCTCCTAGGCCCCCAAATACCGCAGACACTGCCACGGGGGGGCTGGGAGGGGCTTGGTGGAGAGTTTAGCCTACCTTGGGGCAGGCAAGCAGGGCAGAAAGAGGAGGGGGAGAGGGTTCCAGCCCCAGAGGGCCCCAGGGCCCCGTGCAGAGCCAGGCCCAACCCCTCCTCAGCGCACCAGCCAGGTGGTCGCTCCAACACCCACAGGACCCTGGGGAGGGTGGGATGGAGGCAGACAGGGTGACATCTGAGTCTCCTGACACCAGCAGCCACTAGACAGCAGGCATCCCACCGGGGCCCGCCCCAGCCTGAGTGTGGGCAGGGTGGGGGAGTGGGGAGGAGTCCTCAGTAGGTGGACCAAGGTGCAGCTGGGCTGTAAACACACAAAGCCAAGATTACCCTGGCCTCCCGGGAAGCTCATTAAAAAAGCAATCTACCTAGTGCCCAGAACAGAAATGAAGGGAGGGGAGGGCGGGGTGCTGTCACCTGCCTGGTTGGCAGCAGGAAGGGCCTCCCAAGGACCCCGGAAGCCCCTCCCCCATGCAGCCCGCTTGCTGCTGAGCCAGCAGTTTCCAGGCTGAGTGGGGGGTGGCCCATTGCCACAAGAGGCATCTGTGTTTTCCATTCTTGCCCCACACGTGCTCCCTGGGCAGGGGGTTCCAGGGCCTCCCTTTGCAGCCCCCACGGTCCATTTGCCTCACCTGGTCCTTCCATTCCTGGCTATGAGAGGGGCTGGGGCTTTTGCTCTGGCAGACAAAACTCTGGAGAAGGGAGGCCAGGGACCCTTCACCCTGCGGACCCACAGGGAGGCTGGGCTGCAGGAAGAGCATCTTGACTACAGTCCGGGACTGAGACTGCCTCTGCCCTGCAAGCTTGCTTCAAAGGCTCTGGCCTCTTTGGCATGCTCCCCTCTGGGGCTCCCAAACTAATCGCCTCAGGCAGACACCCCCACTCCCTGCAGGCAGGGAGGTACCCTCTTGGATCTCTTGGGGTCAGTCAGTGCCCAGCTCTGGGAGCCTACAGCCCTGGTTGGCGGAAGGGTGGGTGAGGGTGTGGCTTTGGTCCCTAGGCCCAAGACAGTCTAGCACAGGCCGCTGGAAAGACCATGGGGGCGGGGTGTGCTCTGTAGCAGCAATGTTCATCTGTGCAGAGCAGACCGAGTGCTGGTCCGGAAGCAATGCTTCAAGGGCCCTAGACAGGCAACTTTGTGACTGCCAAGTGTGGAGCTGTGGAGCGTGGCCTAAAAGGGACCCAGAAGATCACCCCCCAGGCTGGGAACTGCTGTATGTGTTGGGGGGAAGGGGGCACAGCCAAAGGAAAGTGGGAAGATCCCCCAACTCTAGGACCCCAATTTCCTGACAGCCTGAGAAAGACCACGGACAAGAACCGGCGGCTGTGCAGGGAGCAGTGCCATGGGCTCGCCTCAGCTCCTGGCTGGACCCCTGAGGCTCGCCCAACACACTGAGGCCCGGGCCTGCTGACCTGAGTGCCGGCCAACACACCTACACTAGCCCAGACTCGCCCTCCTCCCGCCTGTCTGCAAATTCAGTCCTCAGGCAAACGTGGAAGAAAAACAAAAGGCAGGCAGGCAAGAAGACCTGCTCCTGCTCTCTCAGCCCAGCCTTCCAGGGAGAGGCCCAGCAGGGGCATCCTGCAGGACCAGAGGACACCAACAGGAACGGGAGAGGAATGATCTCAACTTTAACTGCTGGAAACCCAGCAGTGCCCCAGGCTCTGCTACAAACTACTTCCCAGGAGAGCTGCCCTGGCACCCCTTCCATGCCAGTGTCCACACACAGGTTAGCTCTGTGCTGCGCAACCCCCACTTGGGGGACATGGGGAACTCTCAGGTAGGTGTCTGGCTGCACAGGTGCCCTCCACCAGCTCAGCTACCCCCACCTGGCTGGTGGGTTCCAGGAGAAGGTAGCCTCCAATCAGCCGGCTTTTGTTCCTCTTTCAAGGCAAGCTTGTACCTGGAAGGGTTCCCTGCTAGGCCCACAGGGGAGGACAGGCAGCACTGCCTCCTCCCTGCCCCCAGCCCCAGGTCACACAGGGCCTTTGTTCTACCTGCACACACTGGCAGGCAGAGCCAAACCCCCTCCCTGGCAGCTCCTCCCCCTGCGCCCAAGGCAGGCTAGCAGGCACCCCAGAGCTGGGACACCACAGTGCAGGGGGAGAGACATCTCACTACTCTCACTGCCACTTTCAGTAGTGGAGCACCTCAGGGAAGCACACACTCCGGGTGGGCTACATACACACGCAGAGACTCGCTTCCCTGCTCACAGACCCATGGGGCGGCTCTGGGCCAGCCCAGACCCATAGCCCCCGTGGGCTACATCTCATGGGGCACAGCAGATGAGGCGACCCAGCAGGCAATGACCCAGGAGGAAACCCGGGCACTGCACAGCCAGGTCGGTGGTGGGGCAGAGAAGCACGAGGAGCGAGCGAGGTCAGAGAGCAGAGGTGACAGCCGGCCAGAAGAGATGAGTCGGGAGCCTCAAGCGCATGGCAGGTCTGTAGGGGCTGTAGCGAGTGGGAGCCCCAAGAGGACCACAGAGGAGGGCGGGGCGGGGGGGAGGGAGAGTCGGCCCAACACATTCCGGTGGGGACGTGGCTCCGGGGCACAGTCGCTCGCGAGGACCCCGCCACCCCGGCCCGGATGGCGCTCCCCCGCGGCGGGCGCTCACCTGGGGGTGCGCAGCGCGGCTGGGTCGCGGCGGTCCAGCACACCAGGCACGCAGTTGGTGAGCTCGGTCCAGTCGGCGTGCAGCCCGCAGCTCCAGCCGGTGGAGAAGCGGGAGAAGAGCCAGGTCTCGCGGCGGTTGGGCCGGTAGCAGGTGCACTTCTTCTGGCCCGGCCGGCAGTCGCAGGGCACCTCGAGTCGCACGTTCTGCACGAGGTGGCGGCCGAAGGTGGTGCCACCCGTTTTCTGGATGTGCAGGAAGACGATCACGTCGTCGCCCTTCATGTCGAAGCGCAGCGAGCGCTCCAGCTCGCGCACCGGGAAGTAGTACTTTTTCTCGTAGTGCGGGTCGGGCGTGGGGAACAGGTCCAGGTCGTCGGGCGGCGCGCGGCCGCCGGGCGCGCCCAGACTCAGCCCCGGGCCCGCGTACTGGTACAGGATGAGCATGAAGCACACCGAGCCCGCCACCACCAGCACGAACTTGCTGGCGTGCTCAACCATGGTCCTGCCGCCGGCGCGCCGCCGCCGCATGTGTCACCATCGCCGAGGCGCGGGCGCGGGGCGCGGGGCCTGAGAGGGCGGGGGGCGCGGGCGCAGCTGCCTCCGCCGCCGCCCGCGCTCCGGCCCGGCCCGGCTACTCGGCGCCGAGGCCGCCCGCAGAGGCTCGGGCCCCGGCCCTCCGCGGCGCCATGGCTGCTCCCGCCCGGCCCCTGCTGCCCGGGCTCGGCTCCCGCTCGGCTCCCGCTCGGCCCGCTCCGGCCCCAGCCCGCACAGCGCGCCCGCGCCCCCCGCACCGGCCTGCTTTGCTCGGCGCCTAGAACGCTCTGCGCCGCCCAGCGCGCCGCCGCGTCTCCGCAGTCCGCCGCGCCCCGCCCCCGGCCCGCCCCCGCGGCGCCTCTTGCTGTCGCCGCCCGCGCCAAGCCTTGGCCCCACCCCCGGAGCGCCGGGGGCCGTGGCTGGCGCCGGGCGCAGCGACGCTAGGCGCAGGGACGCCGGTCTCCGGCCGGGCCGCTCGGCGGCGGGCATCCGCCGGCTGGGAGCAATGCTCGCCCTCAGAGGCGTGGGGGCGACTGGGGTCGTGGAGCCGAGGCGTGGGTGGCATTCCTGGGCCCGGGAGCGCGCGGCAGCTGGCGCCTCTGGGCCCGGGTCCCCCTCCTCCCCAGGTCCCGCTCGCCGGCGCCCCGCGGGAGGAAAGGCCTGGACCTTGCACGTTGGGCGCTCTTAAGTTGCATGCACTTGCAGGGACCAGCGGTCGGCCGGGCGGAGAGGAGACCTGGGCCCGCGGATCCCGGGCCTGGACGGAAGCCACCCCACTCCCCACCCCGCTTTGGCATTGGGACAGTGACTCCCAGCCCCGGGGTGACCATGCTGGAATGTCTGCAGAGGCCTAGGAACCAGCTTTGTGCGGTCCCTCCTTGTTTGAAAGGGATTTCAGCCAAGGGGCCTTCTTTTTTCCTCCATGTTTATTATATATTCCAGTGGAAACGTTATAAAAAATCGAATATTTAAAAATTGTGACGGAAAGCTCACAAAAGCTTCTGGCTTTCGGGAGTTGATGGGAGGGTCTGCCCTGCCTGCGGTGGTGCCCAGCCTGAGTCCCCCCCCTCCCCATCCCCGTGCCCTGTGGGCCCACAGCGAGCGAGCCTCGCCCAGTACCCACACGTTGGGTCCTGGCTGCGCTCAGAGGCTGCAGACCCTCAGAGGAGCAGGAGATAGCTGGCATGAGGCGTGACCTGTCAGAATCTCCCAGCGGCAGGACAGCTGGGAGGAAGTGGCACTGCAAGGCCTGTGCTCTAAGTGTCCACACCAGCCCTGCCTGGGGGCGGACTCACTTCTGTTCCGGGCCTGACAGCAACTACCGAGCGTCAACCCCGTGCCTCAGTAAAGCTGTTAAACATACATCAAATCACACCAAAAGTCCTTCTGGAAGCAAACCCACCGACACCCCAAAGCCCAACTAGGAGGGGAGCATGGGATTTTCAAAAGGGACTGAAGGACTGTGCTCTGTGGACAGACAGGTGCAGCACCCTGGACACAGTACAGAGTAGCCTCGGGCCTGCACGGTGGCAGGTGGTGGTCCTCAGTGAGACCTGGGGCCCCAAAGCCCCTACTCAGTTTATAGGCTGCCTTGAAACTGTCCCTGGCCCGGGAGGCCTGGGGGCAGCTTGGGCAGACTTCCCCCGAAATGCTTCATTCCCGTGAGGAGTGGGCCGCGGTCCTCCTGGGACACAGGTGGGGCTGGCACAGCAGTGTGCCTGGCTCTGCCTGCTGCTGCCTGCAGTTGCTTGACCCCGTTTGTGACTAAGACCTGGGGATTCTTCCTGCATGGGCCTGGAGGCAACAGCCCAGCCCGGAGGGGTGGGGGCAGACCTGGTCCGGACTACCCACCGGGTGTCCATGCCTGGATAGTAATTCCCTACCAACCTGCCAGTCACAATGAAGGCTGCTCTTTCTGGAGAACCTGCTGGGTGCCACACAACGCAGCTGTGTCACGTCCAAAACCTTCAGCGAGCCTCAGTGTAGGCTATGGGACCCATTTTATGGAAGAGAAAACTGAGGTTCAAAGGGGTTAAGACCCCAGCTCCAGGGCTGACCAAGCTCCTGTCACTCGGTGAGACTCAGCAGAGCTGTGACCCTGATTCCCGGCTGTCTGGCTCCAGAGTCCTGCCCTTCCCACCCCTGCACTCATCTCCTCTCCCCCAGGCCAGGGCTGGGGGCCACTCCTCAGCGTCTGATGACAGGCACTGCCACCAAGAGGGAGTGTGGGCCCAGAGCATTCAAGAGAAAGCTGGAGCATTTTCAGAAGACCAAAAAAACCATCTGAGCTTGGCCTGTGACGATCCCACTGTCCCAGTGGGGAACCAGGGCCAACGAGGGAAGAAGGGTCTGTCGTAGGGTCACAGTGGGTGGCTACCCCTCTGAGGGGAGCTGGGGCAGCCTGACCCATGGAGCAACATCTGCCCCAGAGAAGCTGTTCATCACACTTTCCACCTGCCAGAATGGCTGACAGGGAACCCCTTAGTTAGCCAGAATCCCTTTCTTTCTAGAATTCTCTTAGGAGGAAGAGAATCTTCCTAGCTGGCTACAGGATTTCGCTGCATCTTGCATCTGGATTTAAGCCCTGCGCCTGCACCCGGGACTCCAAGGCTGTAGGTGAGTTTCTAGGATCTCAAAGGACAGTGAGACTTCCCACTAACCAGTGGGCCCTGAGGGGCAGCGTGGGACGCAGCTCCAGCCCTCTGGCTGGACACTCTCCTGCCGCTGCCCGCACCCCGGCCTGAGCCTTCAGTGCGTCTCCTGAAGACCAGCAGAAACGCACACTAAGGGGCTGTTGTGGGCTCCAGGGCGGCCCCGGGCACAGCCAGCGCCCTGCCCGCAGTGGGTGCTCTCTGCTTCCTGTTTCCAGCACCCCATGGTTCCCTGTGCTGCTGCCCTGCAGCCCGACCTCAGGTCCGCAGCCGCCTCCTCCAGGGAACCTTCTCTCCTGTGCCTGCCCGCCCCAGAGATCCGCCCCAGCACGGAGGCCGTCCGGGGTCTTCCCGGGCCCGAGGGACCAGAGACTGGCTCCGGCCGCCCCCTTGGGGGACACGCAGGGCCGCCCTGTGGGTCAAAGGCCACCGGGCCGCCTGCGCCCCGAGACTGCACGAGGATGCTGAGGCCAAGCCCCCAGCCCCGCGCGTTTTCGGAGTTCGGGGAAGAGCCATAGCAGCTTTTCTGCTCCGTGGCTATCTTTGTCCCCTGAAGCTCCACTTCACCAAGTCTCTCCTGTATGACCTGTGACTTAATGTCGAAGGACACGGCCGCCGGTAGGCCGTGACGATCCGACAAGAACGAGTCGCTGCGCTGCTCTGGGAACGCGCCAGCGGCGGTAAGGTTTTGGCTTTGGGATGAAACGAAGTTCCCTCCCCACCGCGCGTCCTCAGAGTCCGAGAACCAGGAGATCGACCGCGGTGCCCCGCCCCGGGCCTGCAGTGCTGCGGACGGCCGCGCGGGGGCAGCACCGCGGCCCCGGCCGGGGGAGC
Organism: Indri indri; assembly: GCA_004363605.1. Taxonomy (NCBI): domain Eukaryota; kingdom Metazoa; phylum Chordata; class Mammalia; order Primates; family Indriidae; genus Indri; species Indri indri. The sequence goes on from RJWJ010009185.1 coordinate 37,372, forward strand.
GCGGCGTTGACAGTGAGAAATTGGGGGATTTTCCACGCTCGCCGCCGGTTCCCTGTCGCCGCCGGCCGCCCATTGTTGTCTCCGAAGGGGAGGAGGGCGGCGCGTCTGTCCTCGGGCCTCCGCTGGGGCCAGCCCCGCTACCGACAGCGGGGCGCAGAGAGGGGTTTTGCTGGGGAACAAACTTTTAAAGGGGACGCTGGATCGCGGCGGAATCGGCGGCGCCGGCGCGCAGGCTGCCCCGTCCGAGGGGCCGCGTGACCCCGGGCGCTGGGAGGGCGGGGACGCCAGGGCCCGGGCGTCCCCACGTGGTTGCCCACCTCCGCTGGGGCTCCGCCAGCCCCAGGCCGCTTGCCTTAGCCCCCACGGTGCCCCATGCTGCTGCCACCTCCGGGAGCCCGACCCTCACTTCCGCAGCCGCCGCCTCCAGGGAGCCTTCCCTCCTGCGCCAGCCCGCGTAGAGTTCCGACCCAGCACCGAGGCCGCCCGCGGTCTGCCCGGGCCGGAGGGCCGAGGGTAGGGACTGGCTCCGGCCGCCCCCCTGGGGACACGCAGGGCCATCTGTGGTCAGAGGCCTCAGACTTGAGGCCACCAGGGTCACCGGGCCGCCTGCACCCTCACCGCTCCCAAGCCTTCGAAGGGCCTGCCTCGGGGCAGGCACGGGGAGGGCAGCGTCCTGGCGCTGAGTGGCCACCGCGCCGCTCCCGCTGCCCTCCGTGCTGCCTCCGTCCATCGCCCGGCACTTTCCTTTGCGTCTCCCCGCAGGATCGCTTGCAGTCCTTAGGGGAAGAAGGTGGGAGCGATGGACGCCCTCCCAGTGGCGAGGTGTTCCCAGCCGGCCTCCCGCCTGGCCCGTGAGGGCGGTGGCGCCGCCTTCCTCCCGCAAGTCCGCGGGCGGGGCCGGCTTTGCCGGCTTGGTGAGGCTGACAGAGGGGTGCTGTCCCAAGGGCCTCGTCCTGGTTCTTCTACTGGGAACTTCTGAAGGATCACCCCTTTCGGGCTCCCAGAGCCTGTGCACCAGGGAGGTGTGCCCGCGCCCGGGGGGGCCTCTCCCCAGGTTGGAATGATTGTTTCTTCTGCCTAGAAGAGCCCCAAACACAGCCAGGGTGTTGGGAGCCACCAGGGACGGTAATGGGCGGCTTGGAAGGATACCGCGGTGGGAATATTTCCTGAGGGTCCTGGGGGAGTCGATAGGGGCTCTTTTGAGGGTGAAATGGGGTAGACTGAGACAAGCTACCCCCTGCCCCCGCCTACCGTCTCCCTGGAGCCATCTGTGGCCAGGGCATGGGTGGGGGAGGGGCCTCCCTCCACGTGGGTCCCCATACTGGAGAGGGGTGGCAGTGATCGGCGCCCTGCCGGCAGCCTTCACTCCCATTGGTGTTGTGACTACGTGACAACCCCATGCTTCCTGTGCAGCTGGGCTGGCGGACCTCCCTCTGGCACTCACCGGGCACCTTTGCCCCTGGGCAGTAGCTGCCCCCGGCCGGCCCTGCTCTTAGGGGGCTCATCTCTACTGTTATTGACACGCAAGTTGGTGCTGAGCCCGGTCAGGCAGCGTCTGTATAATCCGGATGGCAGTGATGCGGGCAGGTTCGGCTGCTGGCCCCCCTTTACATGTGGGGAAGGGGAGCGCCAGGGAAGTGAGGTCCCTTGCCAAGGCCACAGGCCAGCTAGCGGGGAGCCCTGCTCCAGAGCTCAGCTGAGCCTGTGCTGCTGGGAGAGGCCGCCCTCAGGCGGGGGCTGGGGAAGGGGTCTACACAGGCTCGGCGCTGAGGCACTCACGTCCGCACTGTGACACTGTCTCTGTGTCCCCGACCAGCCTGGGGCCAGGCCAGGGCCTCCTGGTGGGCATTTGGCCCCTGACTGTGGCTTTTGGGTGACTGGGACCTGGGGCCCTCCTTCTGCCCACGTGCTGGTCCCTGGTGGCCCACCTGGGCTGCCGGCCCTAGGAGGAGGGTCTTGGCCTTGGCTGTGTGAAAGCAAAGTCAGCAGTGCTGTTAGGAGCAAGGGCGCTTCGCTCGCACCCCTGCTCTGTCTAACCAGCTGTGCGAACCTCGGCAAGTTACTTAACCTCTCTGGGCCTCGGTGTCCTCACCTGTAAAGTGAGGATGATAATAGGACCTGCTTCATGGGGCCATCGGAAGGAGTAAGTGAGCCAGCATATGTGCGGGGCTACACACACTGGCGATCTGCCCCAGCCCGCACGAGCACTGGCGTGCTGAGTAACCACCAACAGCTTCTGCACATGGACCACCCGTGCTGTATTGGTGCTTTCGGCTGCCCTGTGGCTACGGTTCCTCCATTCACAGGTAGGGGCTCCGGCTGAACAAGGGACAGTGACTTGGCCTGGGGTACCTGTCCCCTGCCTGGGGAGAACCTGGTGGAGGGTCTTTTCCACCTTTCCGCCTCCTGGCTGCTGTCCCCGAGCTGGCCTGACTCTCCTTGCCTGGCAGGGCTGGAGACTTCCATGTCCTCACCCTGGGACCCTTCTGGCATGCTTTCTAGCCTCTAGGGCCCTTGCTCCCCTTGCCTCATCTCCTTTTTATGGGAATAACACTTTTTGAAATACATTGATACCTGGTCTCATTTGCCTCTCCCGGGCCTGCCATCTCCTTCTTCTTCGCAGGCATCTTGCCTCGGGTGGTCTGGGCTCTTACCCGGGACATTGAGCTCAGAATCCCCAGATCAGGCTTTCTGGGTTTGCACCTGGCCAATGGGCTTGAAAGGCAGACTTCATTGAGAGATGAGGATTTTCTAAATCTTTTCTCTTAACTTTTCAAGATGGAAGTCGCTGTTCCTGAATACAGGGGTGTCTGTGAGGGCCCCAGTCCCTTGGGGGCCTCTGGGCGGAGTTACTCTGCAGGGGAGACCCCACAGGATAGACATGAATTTGTCCTGCCAAGCAGCCCTGGGTTTCTTTGTGGCAGAGATGGGAATCCAGAGGCTCCTTAGCCCCAAACGGGAGTGCAGGACGTGACTGAGATCTGGGCAGGCACAGTGTGGCCCGCCATGGCCCCCAGCACCAGTCTCTTCCCAGGACAGACGGGGCTGGGGGCTGCAGCAAGGCCGAGAGTTCTCCCAACGGCAGGCCTGGCGTCTGTCTGTGGCACCCCAGGCAGGCAGGGGACGGTGGCCGGCTCACGGCCAGAGGCCAGCCACTTCCCATGATCATGCCCCTCCCTCTCACTCTGGAGTCCTCTGGGACTCCCAAAGAATTCAGAATTCTGAAAAACCACAGATGCCTTAATTGTGCAAGTAGAGACCAAGCTGTCGAAAGAGAGGGTGTGAAGGTCACTCTCAGTTGGGGACGAAGTGAAGCCCGCAGGAGGAATGAGTCTGCTGCCTGGGACTGGCTTTCTGTGCCCTGCGGGTGGGGGTGAAAGCCGATGGGCCCTGGCTGCTGACCGTTGGCTCACTGTGCTGCCTTCTGTATTTTTGTGTGAACTGAAACTTTTCATAAACAAAAGTTAAGAAATATTAATAAAATAAAGCCTTAACAGTTATTGGATCAGCCTGGGATTACTGGCAGTGGGCTGGGGCTCTTGAGAAGATTGGAGCAGATGGAAGAATACGAAGCAGTGGTCGAGTTCTGGTCCCGACAAGGTGGCATAGGCCCGTTTCTCCCTGCTCCTGCCCGAGTGCGGCTGCGAACCCTGGAAACGATGCTGGAGATCCAAGGAAGAGCTGATGGGGAGGAGGAACAGCACAGCGCAGGTCACCTCACAAGCCCGCCCCACAGGAGTAGGGGGCAGGTGGCTGGTTCCTTGCCCAGGTGGGCCAGCAATGCTGCTGGAATACCAGGTGAGCCTGGGAGTCCTCGTAAGAAGGATCGATTGGGGGCTCTGATGATAAGTGACCTTGACCGGAGAGAGCACTTTCCTTCCCCACTGAACCTGAGACTCCTTTCCTGCACCTTGGGGGCTGGCAGGGCAACTCCAGAGAGGGGGACCACCATAGGAAGAGGCCCAGCCTGGAAGCCTCTTCATCCCCATGGTCTGGAGAACTCCTCTACCTTCCTAGAGGCACCACGTGGCTGGGCCTTGGGGAACTCTGTCCCCTCAGGTGCCAACAGGTCCTGATGGGCATCCCAGCAGAACCAAATGAACCAAGCAGACCAAAGTTGTGCCACAAAGCCTCCAAAAATTAGATCCTTATTGGAATCACAGACCACAAAAGTGGGCAGGACCTCCATGTTCAACCTACACAGGTGACTGCTGAAATAAAATCTTTAATAGTGTACACAGTCTCCTAACATTTAAAAAAATGCCAAGGATACAGTAAAAAAATCACCCGTCATACCAAGAATCAGGAAAATCACAACTTGAATATGAAAAGAAAGTTGATTGATGCCAGCACAGAGATGAAACAAATGGTGAAATTTGCTGGCCAGGATTTTGAAGTAGCTATCATAAAAATGCTTCCACAAGCAATCACAAATGCTCTTGAAACAAATTTGAAAAATAGAAAATCTCAGCCACAAAATAAAAGTTGTAAAATCTATACCCGAAAAGATATGAAAACGGAAAATTTTGAAATGCCAATAGTGGAGATGCAGAGGGTAGAATTGGTGAATTTGAGGACAGAACAATAGAACTCCCTGGATCTGAATAAAAGAGAAAATGGACTTAAAAAAATGAACAGAGCCTCAGGGTCCAGTGGGACAATAACAAAACATCAGACATTTATATCACTGGAGTCCAGTTGGAGAAAGAGAGTGAGCCTGAAAGAGTAATTGGAGAAATAATGGCTGAAAACATCCCATGTTTGGTAAAAGACATAAAACTACAGATTCAAGAAGCTGAGCAAAACCCAAATATGATAAAACCAAAGAAAACCATGTCAAGATACATCACAATTAAACTTCTGAAAACTAAAGACAAAGAAAAAGATCTTGATAGCAATTAGAGGGCAACAACAAATGACTCGTGGGGACAGCAATGCAGTGACCGTGGGTTTCCCATCGAAACCACGGGGGCCAGAAGTTTGAGAAATCATACTGATGATTGGAACAACGGTGATGGCACCATCTGATACCTGAGACAATATTTAAAAGTGGGGAAGATAAAGAGCTCTCAGTGGAAGTAAGGTGTCCTCACCTCCCTGGAAGTGGCTAAACGTTGACAGTGGTAGATTGCGACAAGTCCTGTATGTGCACTGCAACGCCCAGAGCAACTACTGCAAAAACCGTACAGCGATACACTAACAACACTGCAAATAGGTAAAATTCGAATCCTAAAAAATGTTCAATTAACCTATAGGGAGGCAAGAAGAGAGAAATAGGGGCACGGGAAACAAAACCCGAATGATAAAATGGTAGACTTATGCATAATAGCCGCAAACTGGAAACAGCCTAGATGTGCTTTGACAGGGCTGTGGTTAAACGAACTTTGTACGACCGTACTCTGGAATCTTACTCAGCAACGAACAGGAATGAACTGCTGACATACAGCAACTTGGAAAATCTTAAGGAAATTATGCCAAGGGAAAAAAGCCATCCCAAAGGTTACATACTGTGTCATTCCATTTATATAACATTATTGAAATGGAAAAGTTATAAGAATGGAAAACAGATTCGTGAATTTGCAGTTATAAAAGGTCAACAGGGAGGTCCTTGTGCTGACGGGACTGTGTATCTGGGCTGTGGTAGTGGATACACAAACCTACTCGTGATGTAGTAGTACGGAGCTAAAAACAAAACTGGGGAAATCTGCATAAGGCTGTTGGTTGTCTCAATGTCGCCATCCTGCTTCTGACATTGCACTGTCTTTGGGCAAGACATGTCCCACGTTGCCACTGGGGAAAACTGGTGAAGGAACTCAATTGCACGTGAATCTACAGTTATCTCAAAATACAAAGTTTAACTTTAAAGACAGCACATCCACATACGGAGCGAGTGAGCACGATGGTGCCCATCTCCCAGACCTGTGAGGTCCTGCCTGGGCTCAGCCCTGCTGCCCTGTGGGTCCTGCGCACCCCGCTGTCTGGCCAGTGCTCATGGAAGGGACATGAGTGAGTGGGTGAGTGGACCCATCCTGGCAGCTTCTCTGGGTGCTTGAGACTCCCTGTGACCACCGCACCGCGAGGGCCTGCGCCTTCAGGCCTTTGCCTAGGGCAGCCACTCTGGCTGGCTGCCTTGGCTGGGACTGCTGGTCACACTGGGCTGTCCACCCTCGGGCTCAGGCAGGTGCACGGCGCAGGCCAAGTACCCTCAGACCAAGCCTCTCTTACCAGATTTCACTTTCCCAGCAGGTCCCGGACCTGGGCAGACAGAATCCTATCCAGCACTTCAAAATGCTGGCTCCAGGGCCCCAGCCCCACAGCAGCCGCAGCAAGGTCTTGTCAGGGGCCTGGGCATCATATCTGAAATGCTTTCTGGGTGATTATGACATGCAGTCAGGGTTGAGAGCACTTGCCCACCTGCCCCTGGAACAGGTGTGGCAGTTTGGGGCTGCTTGCACTCTGGGCTGGGGCTCCTTCCATGGCATCTGTAGGACCCGGCAGCCAAGCCTTTTCCCAGAGGCCGGGCTCAGGGAGGAGAGTGGCCTTCTTATTCCTGCCCTGCAAGCTCTGCACCCACCTCCCTCAGGTGCACCAGCTTCCAGCAGCAGTGCCTGGGCCTGGGCTGGGGCGGGGCAGGGCAGGGTAATGACCTGAATGGAGTATATTCAACTTCTAAGATTGTTAATGGGTGTTTTTTTTTTAAATTTGGTAATCATTATGTCAACTCTGGAAAAAGTTTAAAATATAGGAAAGTAGAAAACTGTTATAAAGAAAAAAGTGACAATCACCTTAATTTAACTAGAATTCACTACTAATGATGCTTTTATTTCTTTTTGATCTTTTTTTCTTTTACAAGTTAATGTAGGAGTTGAGAGCATACCATATGTATGGTGTTAAATCCTATTTTACTTCTCTTTTTTTTTTCTTTTTTTGAGACAGAGTCTCACTCTCTTGCCTGGGGCGAGTGCCGTGGCGTCAGCCCAGCTCACAGCAACCTCAAACTCCTGGGCTCGAGCAATCCTACTGTCTCAGCCTCCCGAGTAGCTGGGACTACAGGCATGCGCCACCATGCCCGGCTGATTTTCTTCTATATATATATTTTTAGGTGTCCAATTAATTTTCTTTCTATTTTTGGTAGAGATGGGGTCTCGCTCATGCTCAGGCTGGTCTCGAACTCCTGAGCTCAGAACGATCCGCCCACCTCGGCCTCCCAGAGTGCTAGGATTACAGGCGTGAGCCACCGCGCCCGGCCTATTTTACTTCTCTTAATATTTTATCCCAAGCATTTTTGCAAATTATTAAGAAAAATTTCCTAAATGTAATGTTTGACTACTTAGTATTTCCAATTTTGGATATGCCTTAATTTATAGTTTCCTTAGTGTTGGAACTTTAGGCTTTTTTGGTATTTCTTTTTTTTCCGATTGCTCATTTTTTTCTCATTTAACATTCCTATGCGAAAATTATTGTCTGCATTTCAGGATATTTTCTTAGGGTAGTTTATTAAAGGGTCATTGCTGGACCAAGCGGGGGTGAGGGGAGGAACTGTTTTAAGTCTTACGCATCCTACCGAATTCTTTCCAGGGCAGTGGTACTAGTCTGGCCTCCCCTATACGGCACGTGACAGTGCTGCCTCACCCCTCTTACAGCGCTGAATATTATCATTTCTCAAAATCCTTTTGAATTTGAGTAAAAAATTTTAAAATTTCTAAAAAGGTTTAGGAATTCTGTTGTAAAATTTGTTTCCTCAGAATCTTAGTCATGGCATTTACAACCATTAGTGTTCGTGCCAGAATGAAGGGATTCTAGAGCACGAGGCTTGTAATAAGCTGTTTCTCCCCTCAGCCCCCACCATCGGGTCTGCAAAAAGGGAAACGGCAAGAAGCAGTGAATTATACTTCTAAATCTTTTCTTATGACTAAAAAAATTATCAACTGGCTAATGTCCACTAATGACCAGATTAGGAGATTATGTCCCTATAGCTCAATCTTTCTTTTTAAATGATAAAAACACTAAAGGTTATGAATTTACCTTTGAGTACAACTTTGCTTGCACCAAGAAGTTTTGTTAAGTGCCTTCTTGTCATATCATATGCTTTTCTTCTTGGTTTCTTCTCTGTTTCTTTGCATTTCCTTAAGACTCATCTGTTAAAAACATTTTCCCTTATCATTTAAGGATGTCTCTTATTAGCAGTAGATTAATGGACTTTGAAAACAATATTTCTAGATTACATAAATAATACATAGTGATTGCAAGAAAATTAAGCTCATGTTAGGTTGGTGCAAAAGTAATTGAGGTTTTAGCATTGTTGATGTTTGATACTGCAATACATTCTTAAATGTGGTTTATGTTATACCTCATTTGAATGTACATTTCTTGCTTTATTTATTTATTTTTTTGCTAATGACTTGTTACTTGCTGCTTATTTTATATTTATTTTAGACTATGGAAATGAAGTTAGACAAAAAGCAAATTCGAGGGATTTTCTTATTCCGTTCAAAATGGGTCATAAAGCAGCGGAGACAACTCATAACATCAACAATGCATTTGGGCCAGGAACTGCTAACGAACGTACAGTGTGGTGGTGGTTCAAGAAATTTTGCAAAGGAGATGAGAACCTTGAAGATGAGGAGCACAGTGGCCGATCATTGGAAGTTGACAACGACCAATTGAGAGCAATCATCAAAGCTGATCCTCTTACAACTACATGAGAAGTTGCTAAAGAGCTCAACATCAACCATTCTACAGTCATTTGGCATTTGAAGGAAATTCGAAAGGTGAAAAGCTCAGCTCAATAAGTGGGTGCCTCGTGAGCTGACCGAAAATCAAAAAAATTGTCATTTTGAAGTGTTGTTTTCTCTTATTATGCACAACAACAACAAACCATTTCTTGATCAGATTGTGACATGTGACGAAATATGGATTGCATAGATAACCGGTGATGACCAGCTCAGTGGTTGGGTGGAGAAGAAGCTCCAAAGCATTTCCCAAACCCAAACTTGCACCCCAAAAAGGTCATGGTCACTGTTTGGTGGTCTGCTGCTGGTCTGATCCACTACAACTTTATGAATTCTGGCGAAACCATTATGCCTGAGAAGTCTGCTCAGTAAATGGATGAGATGCACTGAAAACTGCAACACCTGCAGCTGGTGTTGGTCACCAGAAAGGGCCCAATTCTCCGTGACCATGCCCAACTGCAGGTTGCACAACCAACGCTTCAAAAGTTGAACGAATTGGGCTATGAAGTTTTACTTCATCCGCCATATTCACCTGACCTCTTGCCATCCGACTACCACTTCTTCAAGTACCTCAACAACTTTTTGCAGGGAAAATGCTTCCACAACCGGCAGGATGCAGAAAATGTTTTCCAAGAGTTTGTCGAATTCTGAAGCACAGATTTTTATTTTATCTTATTTTAGCATATTATGGGGGTACAGATGTTTAGGTTACATATGTTGCCCTTGCCCCCCCTCCTCCCCAAGTCTGAGTTTCAAGTGTGTCCATCCCTTGGATGGTGCGCATTGCACTCTTTGTGTATGCATATGCCCGTCCTCTCCTCCCCCCTCCCCCTGCCCAACATCCAATAGATGTTATTCTTACATGTGCACTTATGTGTTGATCAATTAATACCAATTTGATGGTGAGTACATGTGGTGCTTGTTTTTCCATTCTTGGGATACTTCACTTAGTAGAATGCATTCCAGCTTTATCCAGGGGTGTACAAGAGGTGCTATATCATCATTGTTTCTTAGAGCTGAATAGTACTCCATGGTATACATATACCACATTTTATTAATCCACTCATGTATTGATGGATGCTTGGGTTGTTTCCACATCTTTGCAATTGTGAATTGTGCTGCTATAAACATTTGGGTGCAGGTGTCTTTCTTATAGAGTATCATTTGTTCTTTTGGGCAGATGCCCAGTAATGGGATTTCTGGATCAAATGGTACTTCTACTTGTATCTCTTTAAGGTATCTCCATATTGCTTTCCACAGAGGTTGCACTAGTTTGCAGTCCCACCAGCAGTGTATGAGTGTTCCTATCTCTCTGCATCTATGCCAACATTTATTGTTTTGGGACTTTTTGATAAAGGCCAGTCTCACTGGAGATAAGTGATATCTCATTGTGGTTTTGATTTGCATTTCCCTGATGATTAGAGATGTTGAGCATTTTTCCATATGTTTTTTGGCCATTATTATGTCTTCTTTTGAAAAGTTTCTGTTCATGTCCTTTGCCCACTTTTTGATAGGGTTATTTGATTTTTTCTTGTTGATGTTTCTGAGTTCTAAGTAGATTCTAGTTATCAGCCCTTTATCGGATTCGTAGCATGCAAAAATTTTCTCCCATTCTGTAGGTTGTCTGTTTGCTCTTGTGACAGTTTCTTTGGCTGTGCAGAAGCTTTTTAATTTGATCAGGTCCCATTTATTTATTTTGGTTGTTGCTGTGGTTGCCTTTGGGGTCTCCTTCATAAATTCTTTGCCTAGGCCAATGTCTAGAAGAGTATTTCCAACATCTTCCTCTAGAATTCTAATAGTTTCACTCCTTAGGTTTAAATCTGTTACCCAGCATGAGTTGATTTTTGTGAGAGGTGAAAGGTGTGGATCCTGATTCAGTCTTCTACATGTGGCTATCCAGTTTTCCCAGCACTGTTTATTGAATAAGGATTTTTTTCTCCAGTGTATGTTTTTGTCTGCTTTGTCAAAGATTAGATGGCTATATGAGGATGGTTTTATATCTGGGTTCTCAGTTCTGTTCCACTGGTCAATGGCTCTATTTTTGTGCCAGTACCAAGTTGTTTTGATTACTACAGCCTTATAATAAAGTTTGAAGTCTGGTAAGTTGATACCTCCCATTTTGTTTTTATTGCCTAGAATTGTTTTGCTATGTGGAGTCTTCTCTGGTTCCATACAAAGCGTAGAATTAATTTTTCTACATCTGTGAAGAATGATGTTGGTATTTTAATAGGGATTGCATTGAATCTGTAGATCACTTTGGGTAGTATAGACATTTTAACAATGTTGATTCTGCCGACCCACGAGCACGGTATGGTTTTCCACCTGTTTACATCCTCTGCTATTTCCTTCCTCAATGTTTCATGGTTCTCCCTGTAGAGGTCTTTTACCTCCTTAGTTAAATATATTCCTAGATACTTTATTTTCTTTGTTGCTATCGTGAAGGGAATTGAGTCTTTGATTTGGTTCTCAGTATGACTGCTATTGGCATATATGAAAGCCTCTGATTTGTGTGTATTGATTTTATATCCTGAGACTTTACTGAATTCATTTATCAATTCCAGGAGCCTCTTGGTTGAATCCATGGGGTTTTTTTTTTTAGATATAATATCATGTCATCAGCAAATAGTGAGAGTTTGATCTCTTCTGTTCCCATTCATATGCCTTTAATTCCACTCTCTTGCCTGATTGCTGAGGCCAGGACTTCTAGCACTATGTTGAATGGAAGTGGAGATAGTGGGCAACCTTGTCTGGTTCCAGGTCTAAGTGGGAATGCTTTCAATTTTTCCCCATTCAGTATGATGTTGGCTGTGGGTTTGTCATAAATGGCTTGTATCATTTTTAGGTAAGCCCCATCTATGCCTATTTTGTTAAGCATTCTTATCATAAAAGGATGTTGAATTTTGTCAAATGGTTTTTCTGCATTGATTGAGAGAATCATATGGTTTTTGTTTTTGCTTCTGTTTATGTGGTGAATTAGGTTTATAGATTTGCATATATTGGACCATCGCTGCATCTCTGGAATGAAGCCCACTTGGTCATGATGGATTATTTTCTTAATAAGCACCTGGATTCAGTTAGCTAGAATTTTGTTGAGAATTTTTGCATCTATATTCATAAGGGATATTGGTCTGTAGTTTTCCTTTTTTGTTGCATCTTTTCCTGGTTTTGGTATCAGGGTTATGTTGGTTCCATAAAATGTGTTGGGCAGGAATCCATCCTTCTTGATGTTGTGGAATAATTTCTGCAGGATAGGCACCAGTTCTTCTTTGTAGGTGTGGCAAAATTTGGGTGTGAAACCATCTGGTCTGGGACTTTTCTTTTTTGGGATGTTTTTTATTGCTGTTTCAATTTCAGTCCTTGATATTGGTCTGTTCAGGAATTCTATTTCTTCCTGGTTGAGCCTAGGGAGGCTGTGTGTTTCTAAAAATTTGTCCATTTCCTCCACATTTTCTAGTTTGTGTGCATAAAGGTTTTTGTAATGTTCATAAATTATATCTTGAATCTTCACGGCATCAGTTGTAACTTCTCCTTTTTTGTTCCTGATGGAGCTTATCAGGGATTTATCTTTTCTGTTTTTCATTAGTTTAGCTAAACGTGTGTTGATTTTGTTTATTTTTTCAAAGAACCAACTTTTTGTTTTATTAATCTTCCGTATAGTTTTCCTGTTGTCAATTTCATTTAGTTCTGATTTGATCTTATTAATTTCCCTTCTTCTGCTGGGTTTGGGGTTGGTCTGTTCTTCTTTTTTCAGTTCTTTGAGTTAATTCATTAGGTTGTCTATTTGTGATCTTTTTGACTTTTGGATATAGGCATTTATGGAAATAAACTTTCCTCTCAGGAATGCTTTGGCTGTGTCTCACAGATTTTGATAACTTGTGTCACCTTTGTCATTTAGTTCAAAGAATCTTTTGATTTCCATCTTTACTTCCTCGTTTATGAAGGAATCGTTCAGCAGAAGGTTGTTTAATTTCCATGACTTTGTGTAGAGATGAGAGTTTCTGTTGGGGTTGATTTCTGTTTTTATTCCACTGTGATCTGAGAAGATGCATGGTATTTTGATTTGTATTTTTTTAAATTTTTTGAGACATGCTTTGTGTCCTAGAATATGGTCAATCTTAGAGAAAGTCCCATGAGCTGATGAGAAGAATGTATATTCAGTGGTTTTTGGGTAGAATGACCTGTAAATGTCAGTCAGGCCCATTTGTTCTAGAGTTTTGTGTAAGTCCATTATTTCTTTGTTAATTTTCTGTTTGGAGGATCTGCGCTGTGCTGTCAGTGGGGTGTTGAAATCTCCAACTATTATGATGTTGCTGTCTGTCAATTTGTTTAGATCAAGTAGAGTTTGCTTTGTGAATCTGGTTGCACCTAAGTTGGGTGCACACATATTTAGAATTGTTATGTCTTCTTGCTGAACTGTACCCTTCACCATAGTACAGTGACCCTCTTTGTGTGTCATTACTTTTGTTGATTTAAAAGCTAAGTTATCTGAGATCAAAACTGCCACACCAGCCTTCTTTTGGCTTCTCTTTGCTTGAAATATTGATTTCCACTCCTTTACCTTGAGTCTAAATGCATCCTTGCAGGTTAGATGCATTTCCTGGAGACAGCAGATGCTTGGCTTTTTTTTTTTTTTTTTTTTTTTTTTTTTT
>RJWJ010009186.1:0-50737 GCA_004363605.1 Indri indri
TCTCAAGCCTTATCATGAAAACAGCATTGTTTTTGAGGCTTAAAAAAAATCTCAAATAAAAATTTGTGGAGTTCTTTATTACTCAATACTTATGAGATGGGGAAACAGACAGTAACATTTTTTATAGATTTACTAGGTTGGAGACTGCAGTGCCAAACACAAGGTTTATTGTCAAATAAAACACTGTTTTGTTTTTTGATTGCCTGTTTTAGAAGAGTGCTGCCTCTGTTCTATAATTGCGTGCACAAAATTATTTAATTTGTTTTGTTTGGATCTTATTCTGGACATTTTCCCAGCCGGAAAAGATGTAAAAATTAAAACATCTATTATGTCTTTTATATTCTGAGGTGGGTTATAAAGAGGAAAAAAGAAGAAGAAAGTATTCAGAAGAGTAGGAAATATCCATTTTCTAAAGTCTGCCTGATTTCAGCCCCTGCAGCCTCAGTGACAGTCACTGCCCTCTCGACTTCCTCACCTCAGGGTCAAATTCCTCAGCTCCACCTCTAGCAGCAGCCACACACCCATTTTAACAGCAATTTAGAACTCCAGCACAACACTCAGGGTGAAACAACAAGGCTCAGCGCTTTGGTAATGGCCTGGAGGGTATTTAAAAAAGTGTTTGGGAAAAGGCAGGAGAGGGAATGGACCTTTTGGCTGGGTACTATACAAACTAAACTGAACTTGGATCATTCTTCTAGCGGCTTTCACTCACAACTCAAGTAGCCACGGAAGCCAGGCGTTTGGCTTCTTCTAAATAATCTGGAGTTTACTGGAGGCTCAAAAAAAACAAACCAATGCCCATGTAGGCTTCCATGCGCTGCCCTTGGAGTCAGGAGCAGGTGGTGGCGGTTTTCAAACGCCATGAAGCAGCTAAATGTTCTGTTGTTCATCACCTCCCTGCTGCGCAGCCCCCCAACCTCAGCAACACAGTCCTCAATGGAAAATTAAGTTTCTGTTATTATATCAGGATGGAGAGCCAACAGGGAGCCCATCAACAAATGAATAAATCCTGAAATTTGTCGTTCCTCTCCTAACCCCAGGCTTTGAGTAAAAATCAACTGTGAACTGAAAATGCTTGGGATGGAGGTCATGGTGCCCAGCGGGAAAAGAGACAATTGGTGACGGATGACTCACATAATCTACCTCAGCCTCCCGAGTAGCTGGGACTACAGGCATGCGCCACCATGCCCGGCTAATTTTTTTTTTTCTGTATATTTTTAGTTGTCCAATTAATTTCTTTCTATTTTTAGTAGAGATGGGGTCTCACTCTTGCTCAGGCTGGTTTCCAACTCCTGAGCTCAAACAATCCACCCGCCTCGGCCTCCCAGAGTGCTAGGATTACAGGCGTGAGCCACCATGCCCGGCCTGACTCACATAATCTAGATGCACTCAAACCTGCAGGCCAGAGGGCCTGCGGATGGTGCTTAGGGAATGAGAACCATTAGCTCTCATTTTTGAGAATTCACGGAGAGCTTCAGGAACACGGAAGAAAGCCCAGTGAGTGCCTCTTTGAAAAAGAAGGCAGGAGGGAGGAGGACAGACAGATCCAATGAACCCAACAGGTCTCATTCAGAAATGGGTTAGAAGTATTGCTGCGTGGTCCCTCGCCACGCCGGCATGTACTTACTTGCTGTATTCCTCATCCCTTAACTTCAAACAGAAGGTCTCCAGAACTCTTCTTAGTTCATGTGGTTGAACCAGTCCAGTCTCATTAACATCAAGGAGCTTAAAGGCTTTGATAACAGTTTTAATGTTTTTGAAAACCTATGTATAAAAAATGATTTAGGAAAAGTCAAAAGATCTAGTGTTAAAAACCAAATGGTAATAAAAATGTGAAAGTTTCTTAATACTTCTTGTAAAATAAAATGTTTTCAAAGGCTCACAGCGGTAGGCATTGCAAAATGACATGTTTATGGAAAAAAAGAACACTTTGCATTTATTGAATGTTTTCAAGGCAATTTTCTCTGTAAATGGTCTTAGCAATTTAAAAAAAAAACTCTTTCTGATGTAAAGCAATAAGTCTCATACACAATTCATTCCTTTTAGGGCCGTATGAAAAATCTTTTTTGTTAATTGATACTTTAAAACTACAGTTTTGGCATAGCTGGACTTGCACAATTTTTATTTTTCACAGCCATATGCAAACTATTTTTACTAGGAGCTGGAAAATATGACTATATTTCAACCCCTCTGAATTTTTTAAAGATATTACAGAAAAGTTTTATAGAGATCTTCTCCAAACTCGGCAAATGCTATTTATCGGGCACACAGACTCGTAAGGCGTCAGGACAGCCCTGTGGAGATGCAGAGAACACCAAGGGGCTCCCAGGAGCCAAGCCCAGAGCAAGTTGACTGAATCCTCCCAACCCACCTGGAGTAAGTGCCATTCCCCCAATTTTAGACAAGGAAACTGACCACTCCCCGCTCACACTCTACAATGACCACTGATAGATAGCACAATCATACCCCACACCGCAGCCGCCCCCCTAAAATCTTTCCAGCTCACTCCCTTGGGTGCCCAAAGCCCACAGCCTTGACCCTGCCAGGACCACTGCCTGGGCTCCTGCCTCCTTCCACACTCTGCTCCTCTCATCCCCACTTCCTTCCTAAGCTGCCCACCTGAACCCCTGTACCCCACTGCCCTGGCTTCTCCATACATACTCAGCTCCCTGTTCCCCTCCTCTGCCTCCTACTCTCTTGGCAAGACCCTAACTGGAGGTAAATTCAACTCACTGTCCCTTCCAAACCCATCCAAACAGCCTGATGGGGCAGGGAGGGAACGTACCGCAGGCGCTGCCCAGGCCTCCAGCCAGGATGTGGTACTGTGTGGTACTCCCTCCATGGCCACGTCAACTCCTACACGCCATCATCCTCACGCATGCTCACACACTCACATACACCCCATCCGAACAGCCATTCCCACCTTCTCCACCCTCCTAACCTCCAGTTTCTCAACCCACCTCCTTCCTCTCCACTGAAAATCCTGCTTCTTATTTTACAGAGAAAACAGAAGCCACTGCGAGACAATGCTCCCATGCGCCCACACTACCGTCTGCCCAGCTCCATGCTCAGATGAGATGTCTCTTGTCCTGTTCCAAGGGGTGAACCTCTGTGATCCCACCAGGCAGCCAGGCAGGCTGCTCGACCACGTCAGCCTGTCCCTATGGCCATGCAAGGAAGTGCTCCTGCACTGTCTGTCCTGCTCACTTGGAGGCCACCCTGTTCTGACATACCATCTCAGACAGACCCCTCCTTGCCTCTCCTCTTCCTCCCGTCACCTGTTCCCTTGCACAGAAATCCCCTCTCCAGATTCACCAATGCATCTCCCCACTCTCCCTCTTAAAATCACTCCCATCATTGTGTCCCCACCGCTGCACAAACACTGTCCTTGTCAGTGACCAAAGACGTCTACTTCACCAGACCCAATGGCCGCTTTCCAGTCCTCATCTTGCTGTCCCAGCAGCAGCATTTGACACAGCTGCTGGGCCCTTCTTCCTTCAGGCACCTTTCCTCCTGGGCTTCCAGATCCCTCTCTCTGCTTCTCCTCCAGCCTCTCTGGCATCTTCTTCTCTGTCTCCCTCCCTGGCACCTCTTGTCTCTCCCCTCGAAGCCTGGAGCCTTCAGGACTCAGTCCTCAGCCCTCTTGTCCTCTGGCCACACTTACTCCTCCACAGGTCAGTCCCGTGGCTTCAGTGACCAACTGAAGACTCCCAAATGTCTGCTCGAGCCCTGCACTCTTCTCCAAGCTCAGGTTAGCGCATCCAACTGCCCACTTGACACCCACCTCGAGGCCCTAACAGACATCTCAGATTTACCAAACCCAAGCTGCTCCACCCACCCTAATAAATGGCAAATCCATCTACCAGATTCCTTGTTTCTCACATCCCATATCCAGTCTACCCGGACAGCCTCGCAGCACCTCCCTTCAGCACACCTCCAGAATCCAACTGTGTCTCACCCCCTCCATCCCATACCCTACAGGCTGGTGCAACAGCCTCCCACTCAGTCCTCCAGTTTCTGCACCGGACTCCACACAGCAGCCAAGGCATTCTGTTTAAATGCACATCTGAGCACATCCTCCCCTGTGCACAGCCCTCCAGTGGCTCCCGTCCTGCCCAGAGTAAAAGGTAACGTCTTACCGAGACCACCAGGCCCCCACCCCACCCCTGACTGGCTCCTGGTGACCCTCTGGCCTTGGCTCCCACCACTCATCCCCACTCGCTGTTTTTGGCCACACCAGATGCTGCTGCCCCTCGAGTGTACGGCTTTCCCTGCCTCAAGGTGCTGGAACTTACTGTTCCTTCTGCCTGGAACATTCTTCCCCAGATGTACACTGGCTCACTGTCACTTCACTCAGGTCTTGGCCAACTATCATTGTGTCAGAAAGGCCTTCTTTGACCACCTATATAAATTAGGGCTCCCCATTCCCAATACTGTTATCTTTTTCCAAGTTCTCCTCACTAACCATGTCACACCTGTTTGTCTTTATTTTCTACCCACTGCCCCACCCAATGAATGCTGGCTCCCTAAGAGCAGGTTCATTCACTGCTTGGTCCCAGGGTCTAGGACAGCATCTGGCACAGTGTGGACGCTCAGTAAATATTTATTTGAATGGATGAATGAATTTTTCTTCTCACCTGCTTGGAAAAAAGCCACACTCTATGAAAGGCTAGTGATATGTCTGCAAATACCTCCTCAGACCACTGGTCCACACACTCAGGCCATCCTGAATGCATTAATAATAATGATGAGATCCAGTATCAGTGTACTAATGATTACAGTAATATGATCTTTGCACAAACATTGAGTGAATGAATGAATGTTGGGTGCAAAGCCCTCTGTTAAATTCCATACAAACCTCCCAACTAGAGAACAACTAACAACTAGAGAACACTGGCTAACCTAACCTCAGTATTCAAAACTGGGAGAACCGAAAGAAGACAAGAGGGCCCAGTGCCAGCTGGAGCGAAGCCGGTGTTGGTGCCTCCGTCCTCAGCGCCATTGCTTTGTCTAAAAGAGGGAGCCCTCGCCTCTATGAGCATTCGGTCCCGTGGCCAAAAAAAAATCTCAGCACTTCGTCTGCTGTCAAATCCCGATTCACCTCTTTTGGTAAAAAGGAGGACATGAGGCGATGTGCTTTTTTAAAAACCCAGAGCAACCCATATGGATCTCCAGCGCGGAAAGCCAGGAAGCAGCGAGCCTGGCACAGAACTCACACCCACCAGAGGTACGTCTCCAAGTTTCTTATCATTTGTCAGACTGAAGTTTGGCAAGGTCTGAAGAATTGAGCTGCAGATGGTGAGGCTTATCAAAGGCAACAAAGTTAGGGCGTAGTGTACAAGACTTGTCCCACACATGGTGGGAAAGAAGGAAAAAGTAAGAAGGAATAAAATGTCTTAGGGCCCCCAACGATAGTGACCAGGGCCCATCCCACCCCTGCCCTGCCATGGTCCCTGGGCCCCAGCCACACCCAACTATTTAGAATTCACAAGCACATCGGGGGCTCTTCTCACATGCTGAAAAGCCTGGGAGGCCACGGCCTGACCCCTACCTTATCTCCCCAACTCTGCCCCAGCTGCTGGGCCTGCTCACACCTCACCACTCCCTCCCTCATCCCTTTCCCACCACTTGCTTATTTTTCCTCTTAGCATTCCTCAACACCTAGGCCATTTCATATTTATTTCTGTATCTGTTTATTGTCTTTCTTCCTCTGTTGAAATGCAAACTACACAGAGCAGGGACTTGGCCCTATTTGCTGCCCAGCCCATAACTACTGCGCTGAGTGCTGCTGTCCGCCCTGGGGCAGGATGAGGCACTTCTCTGGCTTTCCTAATGACCCTCCCATCCAGTCTCTGGATCCCCAAGCCCATCTTGACAGTTGGCTTATTCCTGCCTGATCTTGGTAACCAGCTCCCTCCCCTGGGGCGGGGCCCCTGCCCACTCCCAGCCTGGCCTCTGCTGTCCAGCCATTCCCTTCCCACCCTTCAAATCCCCACCTCGTCTGGGAGGAGTGCTCAGAGAGCCAAATCCGCTGAGAAAGGGTAGAACTGGAGCTCAGTTAACAAAAGGAGAAGCCAATGCTGCTGCTTCCTCCTCCAAATCCAGCATGCTTCTCAGAAGAGAACATTCCTCTTGCCCTCATTGTTGCCCAAAGAGATCAGCCAGAGAAAGGCGATCTCCTAGCCTGACTTCCTTACGCACCGAGACCTAAGTCTCTGTATTCCAGGTGCGGCACACTACAGCCCGCCCCCTGATTGTGTGCACCTGCAAGCTAAGAATGGTTTTAATATTTTTAAATGGTTGGAAAAAATCAAAAGAAGACTAATATTTCATGACATGTGAAAGTAATGTGAATTTCAAATTTCAGTATCTATAAATAAATTTAGTGGGACACATTCATGCCCATTCATTCATTTACATATTGTCCAAGGCTGCTTTCCCCGACACAGCTGAGAGGAATAGTTGGGCAGATAGTCACTCTCAGCCCTTTATAAAATAAGTTCACCTAGCCATTCCACTCTCCCACACTCCCCTTACTTACATCCGAGTGGGTGAAGAAGTTTCAGGGAAGCTTTCTGTGCACAAACACGAGGAAAAGCACTGAGGATTTTAAAAGAAAACCAAAACAAGAGCTAGTTCTGGCTTTAAATTAAAGGCTCAAAAGCCCGGAACTGGGCCCGAGGCTTTCTGAAGAAGCTGTCCACAGAGTTCCCCTCCCAACCATCTTCCCCACCCCTGCCGTGCTTTCCCCAGCCTGTGCAGCCCACTGAGCACTGCTCTGGGCTGCCTGCTAAGGTGTGCCCAAGTGTGCGCCCCCACTACACCTGGACCCCCACCGCCCCCCAGTGTCCCACCACACTCTGGCACCCCACCACACCCTGAGCCCCCACTGCACCCCGGCACCCATCGCACCCAGGCACCCCACTGTACTCTGACCTTGAGACTTAAACTCAATTTACCTGCACTGGACTTGTTTATACCTGTGACCAGAGAGTCATGAGATCTGCCTAAGATATCCTTAAGGGGTGAAAAAGGAGATTCACCAGCGCCTGTCTGAGAACAGTAAGAGAAGAAAAATCAAACTGCTTCATATTTGTACCCCACTGAGTTCAGATGGTTCAATAAACTGCAAATGGTGGATGCTATTATTACTCTATAGTTCTTTGTTGAAAATTCTTTTTATAGCACTTTGAGCTCCAGGAAGGAAAACTGTGAACCCAAATAAATATGACCACCCAGGCTTTAAAGGAAGTGAGAAAAGGCCTAATGTTTCCTCTCTGAAGCCCAGAATCCCCACTCAGCCTACAAAATAATCCCTCTGGAGGCCTGGCTCTGTGCGGGTGCAGGAGAAGCTGCTTCAAGTCGGAGTGTAACCTGCAAACAAACTTACGCCTTTTACAATTTTATTCTTATTGTCCACCCCCACCCCCCGCCCCCAGCTGTTTTCTGTTCAGCTCCTCACCGGCTCACCCACAGCTACTTTTTCTGGTCTGCTTCCTAAGAGAAGGGGGCCGGGAACCAGGAACCGCACCCCCTCCCCACGGCTGCAGACTGAGCCCCAGGGGGAGGGGGCTGTAGGCGGCCCCACATCTTGGCTCTGTGGCAAACGGAGGGGTTCAGCACCCACGGCTGTCAGTCTGGCACCTCTCTGTCTCCACTGCTAAATTCGTTTTAAATTTAAGAAGTAAAAATTTTAAATGAAACCATGTAAAAGGATTTCTCGTACAATAAACACATCAATGCTCATTTTCCTTATTATTCTACTTTTGGCTATTTTGTATAAAATCTTTAATTAAAGTTTTTCTTTGAAATTGTCATTATCAACCCAGAAGAAAGCAAGGGGAAGAAAGAACAACACAGCTGTGCAGATACGCAGCACTATTCAGGACTAAATGAACTGGAACGGAATCAGTAGCTTGACTGTTATGTTCTTAGCATTGGCTCTGTATTCTCAATAGCACAGTCTAACTTGTCACTTTATATCGATTCCATCTGTTTACACTCTGCAGAGTATTGGCTTCCCACCGTGAACATTTCCTATTTACCAGCTGGTAGAGATGAGCCAAACCAGATAGGAAAAAATTAGACTGCATTCAAACCTCATAAACACAAACTTTCAACTCGGGGACATGCGGGCAGAGCGGCGACCGGCATTGCTCACCTTTAACAAAGGCTTCCCTTCCCTGCCTCCAGGCTGATGGGCTCTCTCACTGCTGTGGCAGTTGCCTCCACAGGCCAAGGACTATGCACTTACTTACTGAACATATGCATACCCCGCCTTTACCAAAAATTGAACAAGCTTACATAAAAAGACATCCAAATGAGAGCCACAAGAATGGAGAAAAGAAAGCTGACCAAAAAAATTGCTAAAGAAACCTAAAAGTCACAGTGACTATGATGGAGCAAAAATCTGATCTTGGGTCTCCTTGCAGCCAAGGTGAAGAGGGAAACTTGCAGTGGTTATATACTCCACAAGCGACATAAGCCTTCCCCCACATTTGCTTTCCATTTTTAAAATGCTTACCTGCAATGTATAGCTTAGAGACATAGAGACATACTAGGAAACTCTAGCTACCCATCGAACTTACAACACAGCTATGAAAAGTAGCCCCAAGTCTACACACTGAAGGTCTTAAAAAGGGTGCCATATTGATAAGAAATATTTCTTCTCTCTTCTTTCTTTCTTACCCAGCCCACACTCATAAGATGGGAGCTCCCTTGCAGGTGCCACAGGCCAAGAATACTGGAGCCCCTAGGACTCCACCCGGGCTCACTCCTAGGACAGAGCTGCACACCAGGAGAAGCAAGCCGAGAAGCTCAGGGCCTACCATCCCGACCCAGCACTACACAACTTGTTTGGACGTCATGGGGGAGGATCCTGCTTTGAGAAAGGCAGGCAGATTGAGGAGGATCGCTCAGGTTAAGCGAAAAGTTTCCCAGGCTGGGCCAATGCTGGGTACTGCCGCATTGCTACAGGACTTTGCCAAGATCCCAGCCATCCACAGACCACCTAATATTAAGAACTAGACCAGAATCGCATTTCAGAGTAGAAAAGACCCTTGTCTGCCACTTCCCCCAGCATTCCCCAAAATGGTACTCCTCCAAACATCAGTTCCTCTGGATCTTAACTAGAGCTAACCAATAAGTGCGCAGGAAGGCTGGCTTCAGCAACATTAAATAGATTTCTGTACAGTGGCCTCCTCTTAGCCTCTACTGTGCTAACATACACTGTGAATCCTCAAGGACCAGGAGAACAGCACTGGAGGAACTGGGGTGAACTCTAGGGGACCCAAGTCAGCAGGACCTAGAGATGCACTGAGTGTAGAGAGTGATGGAAAGGAAAGTCAAAGTGGTGCCCAGTTTCTGGCTTGGTGACCTGAGTGGATGAGACCAAGAATGTAGGATCTGGCACAGGTTTGGGAGGAAGCTCCTAAGTCCACTCAGTGTAGACTGAGTGGGAAGTGCCTACGTCCTCTCCCTTCACCCCTATAGACATCTTTCCTCCTCGAAAATTGACCCAGTTCTTGGGGAAACACCCACCCTCTTCCTTCCTGGCTTCCTTCTTCTGTTCATTCATTAATTCCAAGACTTAATGAGCCACTGGTATGTATAAACCATCTGGAGTACAACCCTTCCTCCAAGGCCAGGCTCAAACTGAACACCCTCCATGGGCACCATCCCAGTAGCCAGTAGGGGTGACTTCCCCTTATAAACTCTTAGGGAGTTTACTGCCCATATCACTCAACTGACTTCCAGCAAAAGCGACTCACATTGCTTTATTCCCCAGATCCTCCTGGTCAAGATGATACACCAACCAACAAACACATTTTTAAACCATTGCAATGTTTGGCTTATGCTTGTGTTCCCACTAAGGATAGAGATCAGATCCTGGTCTTCTTTGTATCCCCGGTAACCACATGGTGTCCCCCAACCCCCGCCACCAGCGGGTGCTCAACAGATGCAGGCTGATGACGATGATAAGAGGGTAACTGATGACGTCAAAGCCTGATAATAAGTAGCCCTGACTCCAGTTGCACCCCCAGAAAACTGACCCATTAGGCTGCTAACAACCAGCTCCAAAATACCCCCTTTCTCACATCAGAACCTACTTATCAGGAACCTTCAATCATCCTCCTCCCCACCATGCCTTGGGGTCTAAACCCGGCCTTCAAATACTTCTCTCTTTTTCTCCAGCCTACCTTTCAAAACTGATCTGTCCCAACCTGCACTGAGAAGCAGAACTCTCCACGGAACAGTCCCAGGGCTTGTCTCCTCACTGTGCCCTGGCCACATCTCCACTGCCCCCACCTCCAGTCCTTTTCTCACTCCAGGTTGCAATTCTGAAAGCTGTCCCCACATCACCTGCCCTATTCCATTATTAGCACACATTGAAACCCTGTCCATGGTCCAAAGCCAAGGTCCAATCCCACCTTTCTCATCAAATTGTTCAAAGTACCATGAACTTTTCTATAAAACTTTATTTAATCGTATAATAAATATTTACTAAGTATATATCAGGTGCCAGGAACTGTTCAAGGCACTGAAGTTATAGCAGAGAGCAAGACAGAGAAGACGCCTGCTCCCACAAGACATCTATCCTAGCCATGAGCAAGTAAACAAACAAACAAAATTTCAGAGTGTTCTACGTGTTAAGGAAAATATACTATTTTAGATAGGTAGTCAAAAAGCATCTCTCTGGAGAGATCTCTCCCACAGAGCTCTGTAAGCCAGGATGTTTAACTGAAGTTCACTCAACATGCAATCAAAGCCACGGGCCATCTTCACCAGGAGTCTGACGAGATCTACCTTACGTTTTGAACAGATAATTCTAGCTGTGTGTGCAGTACAGATTTTAAGGGGCAAGAGAGGGAACAGGAAGTCAGCTAAGGGGTCATCGACCAAGCACAGGCCACAGATGACGGTGGCTTAGGTCGTGATGGTGGCAGCGGGCAGGAGCAGCTGGGTCAGGGTCTAGCTCCGGATCCAGCAGAGGGGACTTGCTGCAGGCTGGATATGGGAGCAGCGCTGGTAAGGGAAAGAGGCGTGAGGCTGGTCCTCGGTTTCTGCTTGAATGAACGGTGCGTGGTGGGAACAGCTACTAACCCCGGGGGGAGACGTGGGGAGGATGGCTTCCTGGGGTGGGGAGGACTATCAGAAGTTATGTTTCGCCCTGTGGACCCTGGTGAGCCGGGGGAGCAGAGGAGAGGTCAGTGTGGGCACGATGAGCAGAGGCCTCCTTTCCCTCTGTAGCAGTGAAGCACAGACGCCCCACCGTCCTTCCACTTTCCATGAGAGAACTCCTTTGTCTCACGTCCTTCAAATGCAAACGCCTAATTCTTCTCAGTCACTTGCATGAGCCCAGCACTATGGTGAGTTCATTTTACATTTAATCTCCCATAGAACCCCAACAACATTAGAAAACCTTGCAATATTGTTTCCCCATTTCAGAGACGCAGGAAGTCTCGAGAAAGACTAGCTCCCTCAGGACCACTCAGAGAGTAAGCGTTGGTGCTCGGACGCACACTCACGCTAGCTAAGGCAGAGAGCTCCAGACTGTTCTCCCACACGGCGCTGTTTTAAACATGTACCCCTACAATCTTGTGTTTGTACTATTAATTTGCCACATCAGGAAGATGTTATTTTTTTTAAAAAAAAAGATAAACAGTCTGTAATAATTACAAATTCTGATAGAATCTTTGCTGTACTTTCCTCATGAAAGCTTTAGTAAATTAATAGTAGAGCAACCAAAAATAGGTCCTGAGGGTAGAAGTATATTCTATATAATTTTTTTATAAAATGGCAACTGATTATTTTGTGGTGTGAGATTCTCTAGATCAAAATGTAAGTGCTACTCTTCATTTAGTTCCACGCAGACACACGAATAAAAGCTGTGACATTATTAATCACTATATTCAGTTATGATTGATAGGCTTTTCTGCGGGGAGGAAAAAGTGCCTCAGATACAATCTGTCCCAACAGCTCTGCGATATGCTAATATTTTCTTCAGATGAAAGAGGAGATGTGTTCAAATACCTGCTACAATAGGCAATTAATAGCAAGTGCACCAAAGTAGGGCTGATGAAAATAGGATTAGGAGAATATTAGGAATTAACCACAAGCTTGTATGTTTTAGTAAACGGCCTCATTTGGAGTCTGACACAGCCTTTCATTAGGCAAACACACTGCACTCTGGTCTATTCAGCCATGCTAATGTGGTTTATAATGTTACGTATGTTTATGAAATGGTTGTGACTCAGACTAACAACTGATTCTTTATTCCTTGAGCAGGAAATCTTTTAATTTCTTTTTAAAGAAAATTCACCAATTTAAGAAAATGAGTCTACCCATCATTTTTGCCTCTTCTTCATAAGGATATTACAGAGCAAGCAAGCAGCTTAATACCTATAATTATTTACTAATTGCTACTGAAATGACTAAGGCTGCATCTATACAACTCCAAGGCACCAGAGTAATCCCATAAAAACTTGTGTTGGATCACTTGGTGTCAAACAGACACACTAGTCACGGCCGACTGGGTAGACCAGATGTTCTGACATCATGGAGCCCAAGCTTTTGAGCCTTTTTTCTTTTGAGAGCTCTCTGCCTTAGGTAGTGATGTGGGTAGCAAACAGCCTGGGGCTTTGGATGATATTTTTCTTTTTCTACTTCTTTAACTGAATTATACATTCTTGAATTCTAGTGTTCAGTTAAGGAGAGTTTTTTGTGTGGGGAGGAGAGAGAAAGAGTCATGACATTTCTGAACACATGCTGTGTTCTCTTATAGGTCAGAGTGGCTTCCTATTTCGCAGTAATTCCTAGGACAGGGTTTACAGTCACCCCACCTAAGTGGCAAGATGAGATTTTCTTCCTTTATTAGCCACTTCTACCTTCAGCTCATGTGGGCGTTGACAGATGACAAAGAGTGAAAATCCAAACCTCTGTCAGCCTGGCAACACACTGAAGCCCTGCTGGAGTCCCTTCATTCCTGGCAGATTCCTCACCTGAAGAACGTGAAGCACCCGGCCTGAGGTCTCAGACACTGCCCCGCTCTAGGATGGGCAGGCGGGCGGGGGTGTGAGAGGCAGGACACCAGAAAGAGACGAGAGGAGAAAACTCCCAAATGCCCATTTGAAGCAGACACTATGTGGACGGAAAGATGGCTGTGGCTGGAACAAAACTCCATTTACTCGCACAGCGATGGTGAACAGAGACTTCTCTCTGCAATGGGCTGGGTCCACCAACAGACATAACAAGTTGTCACATGCGCTGAATGCAAAGCAAGTGTCAATATCTTTCCTGAAGAGGGCTTCCGAGAGGCAGGGTGGCTTAGCAGTTAAGGCAAGGACGCTGGAGCGATGCTGCCAAGGCTGGGATCGCAGCGTCTCCACCCCCAGCTGCATGGTCACACTGCCTGGCCTCTGTTCTCAGGTTTCCCTATATCAATATGGGATAACAATGGCACCTGCCTCATGGGGTTCTCCTGGGAGTTAAATTATAATTATTTTAATATGGTAAAGCACTTGGAAGAGCTCCTAGTAAGTGCCCAATCAGTGGTAGCTATTATTACTAGAGTTGGTAAAAATCCAAAAAATTACATTAGTGTCCCAAAGATTAAGGCTCCACCAGCCTAGAGAGCTCCCTTCAGTGGACAGCTGAAGCAGACACTGCCAGCTGCCTTCCCAAACCCACTCACCGCTGCCCCCTTCTCCTTTCTAACAAAACCCTCCATTTTCCATTTCGTTCAGACATCTGCCCTCCTCGGCGGCCATGTGCCTCATGGGGGGAAACCCAGCTGCCACATCAGAGGTTAATCAGGGTTGACCCAGGCTCCTCGCAGTGACCAGCTTCATGGGCAGTGATTGGTTTGGGTGAAGAGTGTTAATTCTGGGCTGTGAGACATGAGGAGAAGCTTTCCTTTGTTTTTTAAAGAGCCATATTGGAAGAAATAGCACATTGGAAAAAATTTGACAAAGTATCTACATGTAATGCCTGGTATGGTGGCAACCTCCTGGTGACTGGAAGGAGCGATGGGTTAGTCAACCCTGGACCCACACTCCCTCCTGACTTCTTAGGGGAGATAAGAAGCTCCTTATTGCCTACACTGGCTACGTTGGGGTCTTCTGGTTCTCACAGGGGAGAACAACCAAATGCCTCTGTGGCCGAAGGCACGCCACCTGGTGACAGGTAAAGCCTGCCCCAGGAAAGGTTTAGTAGTGTTTGGCAAGAAGAACCAGCTTCACTAATCAGTGGAAGAAGGGACTAACGTTTATTGAGCATCTACTGTATACCAGGGGCTTCGCTTATATTATTTCCATTCATTCTTGTTAGTACACTGAAAGGCAGGTTTTCTTGTCTCCACTTTAGAGACAGAACTCAGAACAGTGAGGAACCTGTCCAGGGTACCCACCCCCACCCTAGAAAGATGCAGAGGCTGGATTTCGGTCCAGGTGTGACTGATTCTCAACAAATCCCTCCACCTGCTGGGAGACTCTGGGAGCAAAGAATCTGAAGACCAGAGAACTGAAGAGCCAGGCCAGGAGATGCCCAGGCAAAGGTGCAGAAGAGGCAAGGAAAGCACAGGATCACGTGTATGACCAAAATGAAAAGCAAGGGCTAAGACAGTGAGGGCACTCGAGGTGTGGGCAGGACTCAGAGTGGCTGCTGAGTGGAACCTGAGTGCAGAGCAACCAGACCCACAGCCAGGTGGAGCCTGAAGAGGTCACACTGAGAACCAGCCCTGGGCTTCCAGAGCTTGCTACTCCCCTAAACGCCAGGCCCCCTGGGAACAGACAGCACCTCTTCCACGAAGCCATGGAGCAACGACCACCAAAGACAGAGATGGGACCTGGAGACCATCCAGTCTGGCCTTGTCCCTTGACTGATGGAGAAAATGAGACTCAGAGAGCCCAGGGGTTCGACTGGATAGTAAGCATAAACGTGGACACGTGTTGGAGGGCCTGAGTGCCCACGAAGAAGGGAGAGGCTGAGAGACCTGCCATCAGACCAAGCTCACTGCAGAAGAAGACAGTGAGAAAGTGTGAGCACTGAGGTTCAGTCAGTTTGTAGTTCCAACTGCCAATTGTTTGCTGGTTTAGGAAGGCTAGTCCACACATGCACTAGCAAAGTCTGGCTCCAAAGATTCAGAGACATTTGCATGCATTTTTGACTCAAATAAGCCACGTGGACTTACATTTAAAACAAAATACTTAGCATTTTTTCATTCCCGAACTGTAACCATCACCCAGCAATGACAACATGAGTATGCAGAGTTCTACACATGTATAGCAGCATGTATTCCTGTGGTAACTCCCAGGTATTCTTCTCAGTCTCCAACTGGTGTGTTGCCATTAACAGGATCAAGGCTCCCTGGAAGCATGCTACTGCACACAGCAGACAGAGAGGAGCATATTTGGCTTGTTCTCTTTGTTTGCAGGGAAGGAAGGGATGAGATTCGTTTGTGTCCCTACCTATACTCCACAGGACGCTGCAGTAATCAGCATAACAGCTGGCATTTCTAAAGTGGATATTTTTAAGCCACACAACAGCATTGCAGGTGGATGCTGTTATCCCCACTGACAGAGGAAGAAACCCGACGACAAGGACTTGCCTAGGGCCACCTGGCTGACAAATGGCAGAGCCCCAAGACGGAAACCCATGTCTGACTGGGTCCTGAGGTCAGTCTTGTCCACTCCACCTGCCTGCCCAGGGCCAGGGTCATAGGTAGACTTTGGGCTGCAGAACACCTGGCAGAGGATACCCCGCACTGCCCTGGGATTTGGCTTTACCTCGGCCGTTTACCTTACTCTGTGTGTCCTCACGGGAAGTGGCATGAAAACGGCACTGGTTTAAACTCACTCTTAGTAGGAGGTTTCTGTGGGGACAAGGCTGGGATAAAAAGGGACACATCGAAAGGCTTGGTAGTGACGGAGTTCCTTTGGAGATTTGCTCATCGCAGCCCTCTTTTTGGTAGGTCACGGTACTGGCTCACGTCCACACCCTCCACACTGACCGCAGTGTTGCAGTATTGATCCATAACAACATTTATGCTGCTGTGATGACTGTCATAAACAGCAGACTTTCGCAGGAGGATTTTATTTTGTTTTTAATTATTATGGGTACATAGTAGTTGTACCAGGAGTATTTTGTGATTGACACAAGTTTATGAAGAGATAAATAAAAGACATCATAAATAATATCAATCATATTATTAATACGTATTTCTTACAGAATAACAAATGGGCCACAACAAAAGAAGCAGATAATTATACCAGTGTTCTCACTGATATCAACTATAGTGAAACAGGTTTTTAGGAACACATAATGCTAAAAAATTATCATATTAAGATGAATTTTCTGGTGTTAATGATATCAGCCAGGGAAATTGAGACAAACATTTTGTGGATCTCCGGCTATATTTGATTTTGAAATGTATGAAAGTCTCAGAAGAGTTCAAAAAAGAAAGAAAATTTGTCACATTTCAAACCAACATATTGAATCAAATAAATTAAACCCTGATTCTCAAACTGCTCATGTAACTGACAGGCTCAAATGCATTTTAAAAAGTAGTCCGATTCCAACCCCTGAATGACATTATCATCTCCTCCCCTCCTTAACCATAATCAGCAAATCGGAACAAAGCTATATGCTCTTTTTCTAAAGACATGTGGTAGCTTTTGTGGCTATATTACTCAATACTTAAATATATATCATTTTGAGTTTGACTGTTTTTTTTACCATGCTGCTCTTGATTGGCATTTACTGCTACAAAGCAGTCGTTTTCTCTTTCTAAAGGAAAACCTGCTCAGTGTTAGACAAAGACAGGAAAGGCAGCCCTACTAATAATGATCTAAAGTTAATACAAAAGTAATTAATATTCCAGGGCTTCTGCTGGTGTCATTTATCAAAAGAGACACCATCCAAGGCAGTCAGAGCAGCCCGAACATGAGCTTTCACTCTGGCTTGTTATTGGAAGATCTCTTTAGTCAGACGACTTTGACACGAGCACTCAGATGACACGGTGGCTCATTTTGTATTATCTATGTCTGATAACAATAACTGTTGACAAAGGGTGGGGGGAAAATCATTTTTAAAAATCTCCATTACCTTTTCTCCCATTTGGATTTCAAGTTCTTTTACTGTACAGCAGCAATTAATTTCATTCCCACCTCCCCTTAAAAATAAAAAAAATATTCTTTGTTAAAATGTTTTAACCAAATAAATGTTTACATAAGACATACAGAGATCAAAATTGCAAGGATTTCTAAATAATCTATTTTAAAATGCAAGGTATCTCTTATGTGCTACCATCTGCCAGAAGTGTGAACTTGGGCAAATTACTTAGTTTCTCCATGTCTTAGTTTCCTCATCTGTAAAATGAAATATAACAGCATTTACTCCTCCTAGGGTAGTGTGGGGATTGAGTAATTACAGCTGATATTTAATGAGCACTTACTATGCACCAAGCCTTAACAGGCCTGGTCTCATGAAACCTCCCAGCAGCTCTATGGGTTAAGTACCTTATCATCCTCACTTCATAGACAAGCAGGCTGAGGTCTTTATAGATGAGGAAGATGAAGGTGACATGTGAGAAGTGGGGGCGCCGGGGTCAGACCCAGGTGATCTGGCTTCAGACCCAGCTCCCAAACCCTCATGAACGGCTTGGTGCCTTCCTCAGGTCCTCATGGGAATGGATGAGTTCTCACTGAATTAGTTCCTGCTAGAGCTGACAGTTGGAAAGAACCTGGCACCTCCCTCCCCTCTGTCTCTTCCTCCCTGTCCTGCCCTGCGATCTTGCCAGCTCCTCATCACCTTCTGCCACGAGCAGAAGCGGCCTGAGGCCCTGGCCAGAAGCAGATGCTGGTTCCACACTTCTTGCACAGCCTGCAGAACCATGAGCCAAACAAAACTCTTTTTTAAATAAATTACTCAGCCTCAGGTATTTCCTTTACAGCAATGCAAACGGACCAAG
Source organism: Indri indri (assembly GCA_004363605.1). Taxonomy (NCBI): domain Eukaryota; kingdom Metazoa; phylum Chordata; class Mammalia; order Primates; family Indriidae; genus Indri; species Indri indri. The sequence continues at coordinate 17,969 of RJWJ010009186.1, forward strand.
ACACCAACTCTTACACACTCGGAGGCATAGACTTTTTAAACAGCATCCTAGGTCATACAGTTTTAATTTTCATGTTGCTTCCAATGTAATCAACCACCATTGGATAGTCAGGAACCTCCTCAATATGGTGATTTTTATACATGACCAGCTCTAGTAAGGCTAAGGTAGCCAGGCAGAAGAGATGGCATACCACTTCCGTGTGTTCACTCTATGTTATTAATGGCATTAAGTTTTTGGCTGGTATAAAATGTGACTTCCCCAAATAATTTCAGAAGGGAAGTGCTGTGACCAGAATATTAAGTCGCACCGCCACATACTTAGGGAATTTGAGCTACACCTCTGTCAGTGTCCCAAAATTCAGCCCCAGTCTAATGACCTGATAATTCAATGACCGCATAGGCTGCCTCTTGTTTTTATATATGTTGATATAAAGAAATTATACAAGATCTGGTTGAAAAAGATCTGGTTTGAACACAGGAGGCAAAGGTGCTAGACGTTTCTACCTTTTCCAAGTACTCCGATATCAGTAGATGAGCATATACTATGGCAAGATGAGGAGAGGGTCCCAGGGGCTCCCACAGAAGAAGCTTACTCTTATTTTACAAATAGAGTTCTGGGATGGCAAATATTTTATTTCAGCACATTGAATATATTCTTTATCTTACAGCTTTCACTGTCACTGTGGAGAAGTCAGTGTCTAATTATCACTCCTCTGAAGTCAATTCAGTTTTTTTCTCATTGCCTTTAATATTTTCTCTTTCATTTTGATGTTGTGCAGTTTTGCTGTGAAATGTCTAAATAGGCATTTCTTTTTATTTGGCTTAAGATTCTCAGCCATTATCTTTTCAAATATTATTTCTGCCCTCTTCTTTCTCTTATATTGCTATGGTTTGAATGTGCCCCTCCAAAATTCAGTGTTGCCAATGTGATAATATTAACAGGCCTTTAAGAGGTGATTGGGCCATGAGGGTTCCTCCCTCTTGAACAACATTAGGTGCCCTTAGAAAGGGGGTTGAAGGAGGGAGTCCATCCTCTCTTGCCCTTCCCCCATGTGAGGACATAGTAAAAAGGTCCTTACCAGATGCCAACACCTTGGTCTTGGACTTCCCAGCCTCAAGGACTGTGAGAAATAAATTTCTGTTCTTAAACATAATAGTACCCAGTCTCAGGTACTCTGTTACAGCAACACAAAATGGACTAAGACGGCTATCTTTCTGGAAATCCAGTTAGAAGTATATTAGGCCTCCTCTTCCTATCTTCTGTGTCTCTCATATCTGCCCTCCATATTTTGTATTGCTTTTTGTTTCTGTGTTGCATTCTGGATAATTTCTTCAGCTCTGTCTTCTACTCCACAAATGCCCTTTTCAGCTATGTTTAATCCAATTATTTTCACCCATCCACTGAATTTTATATATATAATTTTCAGTACCAGCAGTTCTATTTTGTACTACTTCGAATCTTCACTCACCTATTCTTTCATTTCTTTAAACATATTAAAATACTAGTTTTAGATGACATATCTGATAGTTCCAATATTTCAAGTGTTTGGAGATCTAATTCTATTTGGTTTTATATGTACTGGTTTGCAGTCCTCATTTTTTTCTTTTTTTTTTTTTTTTTTTTTTTTTTTTTTTTTTTTTTTTTTTTTTTTTTTTTTTTTTTTTTTTTTTTTTTTTTTTTTTTTTTTTTTTTTGTGAGACAGAGTCTCACTCTGTTGCCCGGGCTAGAGTGAGTGCTGTGGCGTCAGCCTCGCTCACAGCAACCTCAAACTCCTGGGCTCAAGCGATCCTTCTGCCTCAGCCTCCCGAGTAGCTGGGATTACGGGGGCATGTGCCACATGCCCAGCTAATTTTTTCTATATATATATATTTTTAGTTGTCCAGATCATTTCTTTTTATTTTTTAGTAGAGATGGGGTCTTGCTCTTGCTCAGGCTGGTCTCGAACTCCTGACCTTGAGTGATCCACCCACCTCGGCCTCCCAGAGTGCTAGGATTATAGGCATGAGCCACCGCGCCCAGCCTGCAGTCCTCATTTTTTGCCTATTCATATGTTTTTAAGATTTTTGGTGTGATCTGATGTTACTTGGCACTTCATCTATGGAATTCTTTAAGGAATAGGTTGAAGACACATTATTCCACAGAAGGGCACACCCAGTCCAGGATTACTTTTAAGTAAGTTCCTAGCCTGAGACTTTTCAGACCACACAGGTAGCATTAATTCAGGTTCAGACCTGCATGAAAATCAACCTGTAATTAGAACTTATTCCCCCATTCACTCAACACTAGTGTTGAAACAGGTAGGTTTCCTTGTTGTGCCCCTCTGTGACGGAGGCTTACATTTGTAATTTATCCTTGCATGAGGGTGTAGGTGTCCCAACTTGATATGCAATGGTCCTCTATTAGGTTCTTCCACCTTGGGCAGGCCCCCAGGCCCTGTCTCTTGTCTCCTTTACTCCAAATGGCCAACAAAAGTGAGCACACAAACTCACCAGGATTGGCTAATACCCTCAGGGCAAAACCTGACTTCATCAAATGCTCCCTTAATTGCATTCCAATTTTCACATTATGTTAGGCCTCTGAGAATTCCTTACTTTCCTGCCAGCTCATTAATGTATTAAAATGTATGCATATATTTTACCTTTTATCCAGCATTTTAATTGTTTTCAGTAGAAATGATGTTCATGGTATATAGCCTACCATATTACTAGAAAGCGAAGTCTCTGTTCACTATAATGCAATGTCCTCAATGGTAAAGAGAATTCAGCTTCAGGAGTAAGTCAGAAATCTTTCAAATTTAGTTTATATATTTAGCCTTTTATGTTTAAGAAAGTAACTCAGGATTTTTTTTTTTTTTTTTTTAGAAACGGGGTCTCACTCTGTCACCCAGGCTGGAGTGCAGTGGTGCAATCATAGCTCATTGCGGTCTCAAAATGCTGAACTCCAACAATCCCCTCCTGCCTCAGCCTCCCAAGCAGCTAGGACTACAGGTGTGCACCACCATATCCAGCTAATTTCTTTTTTTTTTTTTTTGTAGAGATGGGGTTTTGCTATGTTACCCAGGCTGGTCTCAAACTCCTGGCCTCAAGCGATCCCCTTGCCTCGTCCTCCCAAGGTGCTAGGATTACAGGTGTAAGCCTCCACGCCCAGCTGATCTTTTTATCTCAAATTAATTAGACTGAGGTTTCACAATGAGAGAAAAAGGCTCTCTTGCTTTCAGTTTTACCAGTTGTTTAGCTCTTCCAACAAAGAATATTCATATTAAATTAATGTCCACCTAACAACCTTATCCCACAAAAGAGTTATGCTCTTTTAGGTCAAGGCCATGACTATGCAGCCTATAAAACAAGTCATTCTTTGAATGAGCCTAGAAATTATCTTAGTCCACCACTTACTGAACATTTACTAAAAAGAGCACAGAAAAGTTCCAGATCGCAGAGGCGATAATACTTTGTCATTCTTGGGGGAGCTGTATCACTAATTGTATTTTTTAAAATTGTGATTAAAAAACAAACACATAACATAAAATTTACCATATTAACCATTTTTATGTGCATAGGTCAGTAGTGTTAAGTATTAATATATTCACATTGTTGTGCAAAAGATCTCCAGAACTTTTTCATCATGCAAAATTGAAACTCTATACCCACTAAGCATCAACTCCTCCCACCCCACCCCCTGCTACACTCATTCTTATACCTAAGCTGCATCAGTAATAGATTCAATCACAAAAGCTATAACATCAGAATTTGCTAATATTTCAGGATCAAATTTAATTCTCATATGTAATTGTTTACATAACTCCTGAGAAAATGAGGCTTATTCATTTAGAGTCAGGTAATGAGTAAATAACTTTTTTTTACTAAAACTATATTTCCTAAATAATACACTAGAATCAAAGAACTGTTGATCGAGACATTAAAGGTCATACTCCAACCTGCTCATGTTGCAGATAAAGCAAACAAGCCCCATGCTTATGCTAAAACTACAAAATACTAGAGGAGCTCATACAAAGACCTTTTTTTTTCATTTCTAGCCACCAAAACATGATCACTTTCCAATGAGCAATGTTAAAAATGTACAAAAACCAACCAATTTTAAATTTGGCATCTTAATATTTTAAAGATTAAAATCCATTATTTCCAAATTTAAATACATTGCATGTAAAACATATTTATCTGGCTTTCATTTGCTACATTTACATTTTGTTACAGAATCATTCATCCTATTCTGAAGTATATCCTATAAAGATCCTAAAATATTCTCTAAATAAAATGTGAGGATTAATTCCATTAAATTCTAAATGGATAAGCTCTACCAACCCATCTTCCATATATATCTGTTGATATGATCAGCTCTAATGGCTTTATGTCACAGTTCTTATTCATCATTTCAAATTTCACATTTTCATATGAGCAAACAAAACACTTACTTCTTTATAACATTTACATTTAGGTCAATTCCACCAAACCTGGACAGGAATTCGAGGTATGGTACAGAACCAGAGCAGGTGAGGGGGATCTACGTTAAACAAGAAGAAAGACAACACGTTAGAGGATTAAGATCCAAGCAATAGACAGTGTAGTAGGTCTCTAAATCATAGCTTCCAGGACATAATGTAGAATCCTATTAATGTGATGGGCATTCTAGTAAACATTTGCAACTGCTTACTCTAGGTGTTCGAGTTGATGTGCATTCTCAGCAAACCAAGTGTAAATGGCATCCTAGAATGCCAGTCTGCTCAATTATTAACAAAAGTCAACAAGTTATCTACAAAATTATCCATAATCTATATATAAATCTAGCTAAATCTAAATTCTATCAAAAAATAAAATAAAATTGGCAGAAATATTTTCTAATATATATTAATATTATATGCACAATATATATTGGAAGCTGAGGCCACAGCACAGTTTTACACTCTGTCATGTGAACTTTCTGCACATTCATATAGTTTTAAGGTTGAGGAAGTAATTTTTAAATTAAAAACTCTATAGATGACACTATTGGGTCAAGTGGGTCAACAGACTGTACATTAAATAAAGTATTATTTCAATGTTTAATTCGCTGAAGTTGGTAACTGTGCTGTGATTATGTAAAAGAATAGTTCTTATTTTTAGGAAATGTACACTGAGGTATTTAGGGGTAAAGAACCACGCACGATACAAGCAACTTCCTTTCAAGTGCTTTTCTTTTTAAATATTATATGCACATTGTGTGCGTTGTTTGCATACACATATACGTACTCTCTCTCACACACACACAGATAATGAGAGATCACAGGAGAAGCAAACAAGGTAAAATGTTCACCATAGATAAATCTGAGTAAAAGAGTATATGGGCATTATTTGTACCAAATGGGTGCTATTTGTACTATTCTTATTCTTGCAAAGTTTTTGGAGGTCCGCAATTATTTTCAAATAAAAAGTTAAACTTTTTAAAATCAAAATAATTATTTCAAAAAAATATTATGAATCTAAAATTTAAATAAACATAAATATATACTCATTATAAAATATTTCATTAGACTTCATGCAAATACACAAACTACAATTTCCCATACAGCTGAATAGCTCCCAAGTCTACACAATCAAGTTTGTTATTTACTTAGCCCTAAAAATGCTAGCCTTAAAGCCAAGTGTGGTTCTCTCAGTCTCCCCCAAAGGATAAATTTATCTTTACTGTTTAAAACATATATAACTAGGAAATGAGACCAGGGGGAGAGTGGCTCAGGGCTCATAGGGTGGACCTCTGTAGAAGCCTTTTCCTGGAAAGGACACCCATGACTTCTATGTCTTTCTTTCTTTTTTTTTTTTTGAGATAGAGTCTCATTCTGTTGCCCTGGCTAGAGTGCAATGGCATGATCATAGCTCACTGCAACCTCAGACTCCTAGGCTCAACCAATCCTCCTGCCTCAGCCTCCCAAAGTGCTAGCATTACAGACGTGAGCCACCGCACCCAGCCTTCCATTTCTGACAGTACATTTTTTTAGTAGATATAATTTTGGGTAAACATGTCAAAGTTTCCCTAAGGTTGCAGAAAAAGGGCATTGAGTAGTTCAAGGCTGGGTGCCCTCAGGGTTTTGGTAATGATAAGAGTAAATGAAGAAGGGAAGAAACTTACACCTACAGAGCTCATAATAAATGGGCACAGGACTACTCTCAGTGTTTTACATGAGCAGTCCCAAAACTACCTTCGCGCGTGGTGTCATTTTCTGCATTTCACAGAGCGGAGGTCTGACCTTCCTGCATGGCACTGCTATTAAGTGCCAGAAATCTCCATGAATCCAGAGCACGAGTTCATCCCACTACACTAACCACCATGCCCATAAAGAAAAAAAGTCCATCAAATGATTCAAGCTTTCATCACATTTCATATTGTTATTTATGGTTGAACACAAGTTCTAAGTGGTAGAGAAATTCTTGCAATGACTGATCTCCAAAGCTAAGCCCCTTAGACAACTAAAGAATCTAATCTAAAATGAAAGGCTCTGCTCAGTACGTGCCTTTTCGGTATTTGTGATTCTGGCAAAAATGTTTAAGAATCAAAACCATACATGGATGAATTGCTGAAAGCCAATTCTTAGACTAGGGCTGGGAGAGGGTCATTTTTAAATCAGTATCCATCACATTAATAAGTATCTTGAAAGAAGACTTTTCTCCAACCTGGCACAACCACTGGGACCAGAACAGAACTGTTTTCCTTCTCTGGAATCTATTTACCAAGCCAACTTCTTTAAAAATAGTCTATATTAATATTCAGAGACTGGCCAGGTGCAATAACTCAAGTCTGTACTTCCAGCACTTTGGGAGGCCAGGACAGGAGGACCTCTTGAGGCCAGGGGTTCGAGACCAGCCTGAGTAATGTAGCAAGATCCTGTTTATACAAAAAGTAAGAAAATTAGCTGGGTTTGGCAATGCGCTCCTGCGGTCCCAGCTACTCAGAAGGCTGAGGCGGGAAGATTGCTTGAACCCAGGAGTTCAAGGTTACATTGAGCTGAGATTGTGCCACTGCATTCCAGCCTAGGTGACAGAATAAGACTGTCTCTTAAAAAAGAAAAAAAAAAAAAATCAGAGACTGAGGCTACGTTTTTAAATAAACCACAAAATTCGCATTACTCTAGTATAGGGCAAATTACAAGCAAAGCCTCCTCCTTTTTCCTTCCCTGATAAATTATTAAAACACTGACATTCAAACATTTCCTGGTAAAGTTCTTCAAATAAAATTAAAGCTAAAGTAAATGAAGACTACAACTGAAAAATTCTTTTCTAATTTTAAGGAGAAATTCCCATGAAATCTTTCACTAGTTTTATTAAGTGTCCAGTTAGGTTCACATTAACCACTAAAAAAGAAAGGTCGAATCACCACATGGATTAGTCATTAAGATCTAGAAAAGTCACGGACACTGTGAAATCCGTGAATGGAGAAAGGAAGCCCTGCCCTTCATTCCCAATGACCTCGGCCTCCTGTAAATTCACCACACTCCAGCCTTCATGATTGACATGTGGAGCACAGGAGCTCAAGGTTCTAGAAAAACATGCTGATCATTTAAGGATAGACTACCAAGACCTGTTTTCCAAAAAGTCTTTGAAGTTCTGCAGTTCTCAGTGATTTCTTTTAAAAACAGATGTAGCTTTTAAAAACAGATACACATTTCATATTTTCTGTACTATTCCTCTTCCTGCATAGCTGATTAGTTTGGGAAGACTGTCAAAATTTTAAATTAGCATTAGATCATGACTATATGCACGCATAGCAGGAAATAATAATTTAACTCTCCATTTGGTATAAAGTATCACCAGCTAGATTGAGCTTATGAGGAAACTGATGCAATGTTTACAAGGACAAATGTTCTTTAACAGCAAGAGAACATTACCATATGACACAGCAATTCCACTCCCAGGTACGTACCCAAGAGAACTGAAAACATATGTCCACACAAAAAACTTGTACATGAATGTTCATAGCAGCATTAGTCACAAAAGTCAAAAAGTGAAAACAATTCAAAGATCCATCAACTGATGAAAATGTAAGCAAAATGTGGTCTGTCCATACAAGGGACTATTCAACCATAAAGAGGAATGAAGTACTGATTTATGCTAACATGGGTGAACCTTGAAAACAAGCTAAATGAAAGAAGCCAGACACAAAAGATCATGTATTGTATGATTCGCTTTATATGAAATGTCCAGAATCTATAGTGACAAATCTACACTGACAGAAAGTAGATTAGTGGTTTCCAGGTACCAGCAGGAGAAACGGGGAGTGACTGCTAATGAGCACAGGTTACTTTTTGGAAAGATGAAAATGGTCTCGAATTAGATAGTGGTGATGATTGCAAAACTCTGTAAATAGATGAAAAAACACCAATGTATACATGTTAAAAGGGTGAATTTTATGATATATAAATTATATTTTAATAAAGCTGTTATTAAAAATGTAGATAGCAATAAAAGGTAATGTGAAATATTCCCTATTCTAGAAGTGAATAAAGGGGAAACATTTTTTTAAAAGGGAAGAGAAAAGCTCTTTGCCTTCCTTCCCGCTTCCCTACTCCCCTAACAATTCAGTCCTAAAGGCATCACATGCGGCAGAGAAATGTGGTGTCTGCAGTGTTGGGGGAGCCTTGGTGCGGGGATGTGGGGTGAAAATGGCATTAATGTGGGTCAGAGCCCACACAGGGGGAGAGGGCACCCACATGGGGAGAAGAAAGGCTGGATATGAGTTGGGTCACATACAGGGAGATTGAGCAAATAAGCAAATCTAAGGGAAATGGGAGCCAAGTTCCTCATTCAATGAGAAGGTAGTTACAACCATGGAAAGGGAGAAACCAGAATGATCTCTGGAATGTTGAGTTAGAATTGGTGGCATTGGTATGAACTCTTGGTTTTTAATGTGAACAGAGAAATTGAGACAGAATAAATGTAGATGTAAATGTACTTACACGTGTATGAAAAAAAAATGTACCCCCTAGAGTTCTGCTCGCTGAGAGGGCCTGGGGGTGGTGACCTCCCAACCACACCAGCAGCCCTAGTGCCCATGTCCTGGCTTCTCAGTTACCTTCCTCCATTCAAAGGAACCAGAGCTCTTTGGAAAACAGATGATTCCAGGACCAAAGCAAGCAAAGTACAGATAAGTTTGGAATACCTTCCATCTATTTAAAGGCTCTGGAAAGTAAAGCAAAGAAATGTTCAAAGAATGATGGGGACATGTTAAAAGGATACAGAAACCAGCTTGAAGGAGTTCCTACTGGCCAAATCTGGAATAATTAAAACATCAAAATAAATAATAAACATAATAGACCCATAGCCCACTTAGTAGGCAATCTCGAGTCCTTATAAATATTAATATATAAATAATAAATGAATAAATTGAAAGTTTGATAAGTAGACTATCTACTAGTTTCAAAGTTTCTCTCACAAAATACTTGCTAATTACAAAGTGGATACTTGGTAAAGCCCGACAGAGCTCACCTTAATCAAGTGATCAAAGTAAACCTCAGCAGTGATGAGACGAGCTGAAATCATGTGCGGTCTTATCAAATGCAATGAGAAGAACTCAGCACTGCTGCAGTGATGTGTCTGCCAAAGATGCAAGCCTGGATCTAGTCTTAAGGAAACACCACAAAATAACAGGTCTGCAACCTTCGAAGTGTTAAGGTCATGAAAAGCCAAGGAAAGACTAATGAACCATTCTAGACCGAAGCAGACTAAAGGGATATGACAACCAAATGCGACGTATGATTCTGACCTGGGGATCCTATAAGACATTTGTGGGACAACTGGTAAAACCTGGCTGGACTCTGGAGCTGAGATGGGAATAATGAGTCAATGTTAACTTCTTCATTTTGATGGTTGGGTTGTGTTATTATAGGACAGGGTCCTTATTTAAAGGAAATATTCATTAAAATATTTAGGAGTAATGGAGCAACTTACTCTCAAATGTTTTAGAAAAAAATTGTTCTTTGTACTGTACTTCCAACTTTTCTGTAACTTTGTGTTTTCTTTTAAAAATGATAAAGCAGAGAAGTTGTGCAGAGAAAGCTCAAAATTGGCCAGCCCTCCTGCAAAAAACAACCATAAACTCTGGTCAAAACATGAGAAATAACTATTTAAAGGCTCTGGAGAGTAAATGAAAGCAGGTACATTTTGGAGGAGTGCAAAACTTAGAAGAAGGGACAGGAATGGAGGGAGTTTCCTATTCTAAATGGATTTTATCCTGAGGGCAGGCCACATGCTCAGCACAGAGCCCCATTATAAAACCCACTGTCTCTCTAGCCTAAAGGACTAGCACACAAAACCCAAAGCAACTACAGCCACTAGATAATGTGAGGGGAATCTCACGTATTCTCTCACGGGAGAGAAACAGAGGAGGAGACCCACTTCCTGGGTATAAACTCCGTTTGACTTCTAGCTGACCTCTGAATATGCATGTGCAGGTCAGACTCAAAGAGGCCCAGGTAAAGACAAAAGAACTGAACTGAGATATGGGCTACTGCACACTGCAGGTGAGACAGTGTTTGCAAGTTAATTGCCTGTCAAAACAAAAGCATCAACAGTCTTCAGAGGAATATAACAGAATCCACAGTCCCCACAATACACTATCCGCAATGTTTAGTACTGCACTGTCTAATAAATAGTCAAAGCCTCATGCGGCTGTTGAGCACTTGAAATGTGGCTAATACAACTTATTAACTGAAATTTTTTTTGCTTTATTTAATGTTAATCAATTTAAATTTAATTTAATTAATTTAGTTTAATTTAATTAATTTAAAAATAATATTGATTCAGCTATTGGAAAACTTTTAAGTATGTTTGGAACAGATGAGTATGTAAAGTAGTATTTCAACTACAAATTTTATGAAATCTAAATCTGAATCAAGTATTTCCAGTAAAAATTTAGCGTATGAACTGAAGTCTGCTGTAAGTGTAAAATACATAACAGGTTTGAAGATTTAGTACACAGAAAAGAATGTAAAATATCTTATTAACAATTTTAACAGTGATTACATACTGAAATGAGATAATATTTTGGATTATTGGGTTAAATAAATATATTAAAATTAAGTTCACCTATTTTTTACTTTTTAATGTGGCTACTAGAAAATGTTAACATATGTGGTTCACATGATATTTCTGTTGGTCTGAGATATTATCCAAACATACTCAAATGTGAATAACCAGGGAAATAAGACCAGTGGAAAAGACAATCAATACAGGCCAACTCTGAGATGACCAACATGCTAGAATTACTAGACCAGGACTGTAAAGCAGCTATTTTAATTATGTTCAATGAGTTAAAAGAAATACGCTCATAACTGAAGGAAGAACCAGAAAATCAAAGCAGGTAAATAGAAATTATAAAAAGGAACCAAATGGAAATTCTAGAACTGTCATATACAATGTCTAAAATAAAAAATTCACTGAATGGGCTCAATAGAAGAATGGAGATGATAAGAAAGAGTCAGTGAACTTAAAGTAGATCAATAAATATTATCCACTCTGAATAATAGAAAAAAAGATTTTTAAAAATGAACGGGGCCTCAGGTGCCAGTGGGACAATATAAAACTGGAGAGAATGGGGCAGAAAAAATATTTGAGGAAATAATAAGCTGAAAACTTGCCAAATTCAAAGAAAGACAAAATTAAAGGGAAGAGAAAACCTTGAAATAGCAACATGGTATGCACAAGAAGCAACAACAAATAGAAGTGTACATGTTAAAAAACAAAACAAAACAAAAACAGTGAAAGAAATGAGAGTCAGTACCTGAGGTTAAGACTGGAATTTAGGAATGCCTAGAATTCATTGTGATACTTGTTTTCATGACACATAATTCCCCCGTGTTGAAAGTAGGCAGCACAGTGGGTTGGTTAAGGCATACAGCAAATTCTGAAAAAGGCTTTTAAATTCTATTAAACAGCACAAAGCCAGATTCTGATTAAGAAATAATGAATAAGTAAAATATATAGACTTGTCTGTGTGTGTCCATGCATGAGTGTGTGTGCATTTGTGTGTGTACAAATCCAGTTATTGGGTTGAAAGAAATACTAATGACATTCCAGCACAATTTTCCACTCTCTTAATTACTATATTGATCATTATAGGCTTATTTTGAGATTGTTTAATTCATATTGCATTTTGTATTCCTTTTTTAAGGGCCCTGAGGGCACAGACCACAAAGTTTTACTCCTTATGTCCCCCTGGTATGGTACACCACTAGGTGGCCCAAGGGCCCTCGCCCTATACATCCCGCCCTAAGTAACTGCACCACCCCCTGCTGGGCACCCTTCACTGGCTCCCTAGAGCTTCCAGGACAAAGTGCTTTACAAAGTACTTTCCCGATTGGCTCCCCCAGCCATATCCCTTCACTGCAGATACGAATGACTCTGCCCAGTCCCCTGAATAAGCATGGCAGGCTGATGCAGGCCCCCAAGCTTTCACGTGGGCTGTCCCCTCAGCCTGTGATGGCCTTTCCTTCCTCTCTCATCTGGCTAATACCCACCCTTCAGTTAAAACTGTGTAAATACCCCCTCCACCAAAAAGCCTTCCTGGACTACCACCCCTCATTTTCGGAAATTCTCCCTCTCCCTCTCCTAACTCTCAAACCACCCTGTAATGACCCCTGTCCCAGCACTTGCCAACACTCCATCAATACTCCGCTGGGCCGGGAGCTGCTCAAGGGCACCCCTAGTGTCTAGCACTGGGTCCAGCATATAGTGGATGCTCAATAACCATTTAATGCAAGAACAAATGCCAACATACTAAGTTCCAAAATATAAGTTGACCAAATACATTTATGTGGAACCTTAAAAAAAAACTAAAATAAATTGGCTGCAGCAGCACTATGTGCAAAATATAACCAAATAATCATTGATTGTGATCATCTAAATTGGCCTTAATTAAGTGAATTGTGGAAAACAAGCAAGACTTCAACTGCTCATTTGCGACAGTGAGGGATAAAGCCAGAATAGGTGACATACTCCTCTGATCTGCTTCAGCTTTTCTCGAATTGAATTATTCTAAGTATTTACAACATAACCATACCTGAGCCAACACGTCTTGAAACTGTTCTCTCATGAGAGGCATCAGGAAGGTTGCGATAGTTCTTCGCAGTTCATTTTTTGACACTGTCAAGTTCTGACCAGGATCAAGAAGCTGAAAGGCTTTTTTCAACTCATCCCCTTTATCAGTAATTTTTTGAAATAAAATCCGTTTAACATCTAAGAAGGACAGTATTGGATTTGCAACAGCTGTGGCTGTAAAAGAGATAGAGCTATTTATTAAACAAATTTAAAGATAAGATACTAAACAAAAACTGTTCCATTGTTTAATAGAATCAGATAAACTTCTAAAACAGTATTTCTTCTACTATATCTAAGTTTACATGTCTAATTATTAGATAACCTGAAATGAAAAATCTGAAACTTAATCAATATAGAATAACAGTAATGACATCAGGGAGAAGAAAAACAAGGCAAAAATAATCTTCCCTATAGAAGACGTAGTCACCACACTGACAAACATGGATACTGGAAGAAAATTTAGGTAACAATTAATATCATTCAAATAAATCTTTAAGATATCATATTTAATTTTCATCTCCTTGCATCTCCTTTCATCTCCTTGCCAATTTTTGAGGGAAAAACATGTAATTCTTAAATCCAGATCATGTCCCTTTCAAAGACAAGGAAGAGATGAGAATATTCTAGACACTAAAGGGTAACAAAGGAATGTTTAGAGTGGGCTAAATAAGCTTTTGGGGGTTGAACTTCCTAGGAGGAAAGAAATAATGTCTTGACTCATGTTTTAGGTCCCAGGCGCCCCCAGTCACCAAAGGAGAGGAGATACACACAGGCCTCCCTCCCCTCTATCCAAGATGAAAACCACTGTAGGGACAACAGGCAGGAAATAACCTAAGTAAATACGGTAACTACAAACCAACTCATGCTACCACTCAGGATCATGCACGTGATGATGCGATCGAGCACTTCAACGTTGCATAACTGGCTAGGAAAAGAGGACACTAAGAATAATGGTAGTTTGGTAAATCTCTCATATTTATTTATGTGATTGCAAGGGCTTGGTAACCATAGTTTACTTAGTAGCTCTTTCTTACATAGGAAATTCTGGATATATGTTAAATGGCTTTAACATTGTCTCGCCTTTTATGGTATTATTCACAAACAGTAGCTACAGAGGATGACTGTAGTTCCTTCCCTACTAAGGAGAATTTCTTACCAAGCTACTACACATTTCCAGCAGGACGGTGATAGCCTTGGTCTTGGGGTGACCTGGGCTGATGAGAGACTCAAGGGCCAGGACCTCAATGTGCCAACTTGAACCCACCCAGAAGGCAGTCAGGGATTTCTTCACAGCTGTGGGATGCCTTGAGCTCTCTTCTGCTTGAGGTGGCACAACAGAGAACGTGCCAGCGCCCCTACCGTCACACTGCTATGGAGACCTGCCACAGGCCCTAAGCTCACAAGCAGCAGAGTGGCAGGTCCTGGGACTTCATTTTCCACCAGGGGCTGTGCTGGCCGTCACCAATTCTTGCCTCTCCTGACACCCACGGAGGGCCGAGAACACACAGGCCTGTGCCAGGGGCTGGTGATGCCTCCTGGAGGGAGGTGAGGGTATGCAACTGGCACATAGCAATGAGGTGTGGGGACAGGCATTCAGCATCTGCATGGAGCGCTGGAGACCCAGAGAAGAGGCTGGTTGGTTTGGGGTGACAGGAGGGAAGGTCTCAGAAAAGGCTGCTCAGTGGAAAGCAACGTGGTGTTCTGAGGGCCAGGCGCAGAGCTGGGGAAGAGGGGTGCTTGGGGGAGTGCTGTGGAGCTCAGCCAGCCGGGCACCGGGAAGAGGAGGGGAGGAGCGCAGGAGGCGCCAGCCAAGAGATGGGACAGGAAAAGTCAGCAGGAGCCACGTTGCAACGGTCCTGTCCTTGGGCTTTGTGCTCTCGTTATGGGACTCCACATGGGGTTTTCTCCAAGAGAACATAACCCAGTTTTCATCCTTACCCCTCCCCTGCTATCAGTGGACGAACAGCAGAAAGGAAAGGAGAGAGATGGGAGGGAGACACATCGGGTAATCACAGCTGCCCAGGCAAGCATTCACAGGGGTCTACGCTAATGTGTTGGTCACAGAGTAAAAAACAGGGGTGAATAAAAGAAAGGTCAAGAAGGTGGAGTCCACAGACTCCTCCGAGGCCAGGTGAGGGAGGGAAAGAAGATGCAGTGTCCGTATCTGGCAGGCAGCTGGGCAGGTGGCAGCACCCATCACTGAGAAAGGGAAAAGAGAAGATGCAGCAGATGGTATATTCCAAGACAGCCACAGCAAGATCTCCCAGCACAATGTCACGTCAATGCTCCTGCCCCCAAAAGTGGGCATATGTTCCCTGCCTTGAATCTGGGTGGGCTCATGACTACCACAGATTGGACATGCATCAATATGACACATGACATATGTGATTCCAAAATTGACTATGTGGTCTCCAACATGAGGTCACGCAAGGTGTTGCAGCTTCTGCTGGGTCCTCTCTAGATGCTCACACCCAGTCACCATTTGGCTGTGAGGAAGCCAAGAAGACACACAGAGAAGCCACATGTGAGAGTTCTGGGTGACAGCCCCAGCCAAGGTTCCAGCAAACAGCCAGCATCAACTGCCAGCCACTGGAGTAATCCAGTCCTCTGTAGAGGACTCCAGCCCCTATCGTGAAGTCAGCCCAGCCTCTGCACCTTCCCAGCTGAACTGCATGGAGCAGAGAAAAGCTGTCGCTGAGACCTACCCTAATCGCACATCTATGAGCAAAATAAATGATTGTTGCTATTTCCAGCCACTACATTTGGGATTGTTTGTACACTGCAATAGATACCTGGAGCAGAAGAGAAAAAATTTATGGGAAAGCTAACGAGTTTAGCTTGGGATGTCCGAGCAGGATGTCCACTTGAAAGCCAAATACATAATCTAGAGATCTGAGAGCTGGTGGTGGAGATGCCAGTGTGGGAACCAACAGCATGGAGCCCTGGGGAAGCATGCTCAGTGGGAAGAGAAGAAGGCAACCTGCAAAACACTGGCTTTTAAGGAAGTGGAATTCATTCATTCAAAAAATATTGACTGAGCACCTATCATATTTCAATCACTGTTCTCAATCCCGAGGGTACTGCAGTGAATACGACAGGTACAACTTACAACCTGGAGGTGAGAAGACAGACAAGAAACGAATAATAAATAAATTATAAGGCATGGTATAGAGAGAGTGCCAAGTGCAGCAAAGAAGGAAAGACAGAACAATGAGGTATTGCGTGGCCAGGGGAGATATTTCAGAGGGGTGGTCAGGACAGTCCTCTCCAAGTAGTTTTATAAGCTGAAACTAGAATGATAAAAATGAGCCAGCCAGTCATGATGCTGAAATAAGAATGTCCTCAACAGGGAAACCATAGCAACCATTAAAGAGCCCCTAAGCAAGGATGAGCTTGATATGTCCAGGAGAGCAAACAGGCCAGAGTGACAGAGTGTGGCACATAGCAAGCTGGATGGAGAACAGTAAGAGCCAGGCCCGGGAGGGGAGGGCCAGCTCACATGCGCTTCCAGCACCCTCAGAAAGCTCTGGCCTTTTCTCCAAAGTGCCCTGGGAAAGCTCAGAAGAGTTTAAGCAGGGAAGTGACGTTCGCTAACACAGTGCCTGTCACTCTGGCTGCCACGTAGAGAGTGAATTATAGGGGCAAGAACTGAGGACGGAAGACCAGAGAGGAGGCCATTCCAAGAAGAGATGAATGTGGCTTGAGCCAGGTGGTAGCCCTGAATGTGGGAAAAAGTAGACAGATGGGAGACAAGATCTGTCAGTTCTGTGACTGACGCGATCTTACTGATGGATTGGCTGGGGTGGGTGTTAAAGGGAAAAGAGAAATCAAGGATAATTCCTTGGTGCTGGGCTTGCGGAACGAGATAAATGACGGTGCCTTTGACTGAGACGGAGAACACTGGGGAGTCGAGAGGTCCATCTGGCCAGTCCATGTCTGAGACGCCCGTTGGATGAGGTGCAAGCAGAAAGGTCAGTGAGGCAACTGGATATATGATCAGTGGCTTAGGGAGTAAGTCAGAATGGGGCTATCGTTTCGGTTACAGACGGTATCCTGGGACATGGAGCCAGATGACTCACCTACAGTGAGCGCAGACAGGGAGAAGAGGACTGAGCATAGAGCCTTCAAGGAGAAGAAGGAACTTGAACCTCCCACCAGAGTTACAAGGATGCTCAGAAATGCAGGAGGCTCTCCAGGCTTCCCTTCCATTTCCAACTGCCACTTAGACTCTGTGAAGCAGGGGATCCACACAGAGGAGCCGCATGATTCAACATCAGCTGGTGAGCCCTGTCTCTCCCTCTGCCCACCAGGCTGAAAACCGGCCTCCTGCCCCCATGTCATCAGGGGCTCCCTCTTGTTAACGTATGTCCCCATCTTAAAATCTTTTCTCAGACTTTTTATATAGTTGTTTTAGTTGCTTTCCAAGAAGCCCCATCTTTGCAATCAATAGTAGTAATATAAAAGAATCAGAAAATATTGATTTAAGACTATTTTAAATTATTTGAATGAAAACTTTATTTCATGTGCCTACTGCAACTTCTGAGTTTGAAAATGAAAGCAGTAACCAAACTCGCATACCCTGCCGGTGGGAGTACAAATGGATATAATCTTTCTGGAGGGCAATTTGACAAAATTTTCCACATACATTTAGAATATAGAAAGTCACAACAGACTGTCACTGTCACCCTAACAATGAGAACATGCAGGATAAGCTTAAAATATATATACAGTTTTAAAAGCCATCAGAGATTTAAGGATGCAAAGAAACTAAATTTTAGAAAGGACAAGCCAATCCTCAGAGACAAAAGACCCATAACTCCTTCTATCCCTACAGAGCAGTTAGAAAAAGCAAATTCATTATAGTAAGGGTAAGAAGAAAACAACCCAATATTTAGACTGGTAGACGGATTAGAATCCCAGTAGCCTTAGTCACAGAGCAAGTCTGGACCCTTCCTCTTGGGCCTTCCCCAGGTGCACATAAGCAGCACACCAAAGACTGGAGGTGGCAGGAGAGCTGTGTAATGCACCCCAAGGTATGTGGGGTTTTACACAAGTCCAGCTGTTTATCAAAGGCTGAGTACAGGGAAGAAGAACTGAGGCAAACCCTCTGAAGCATATGAACGTCAGTAGCCTATTTCAGGTTGAAGGCAGGGCCACAGGATAGACAGAGGTCTCATGATGAACACAAAGCCAAGGGAAGAGCTAGAGAACCAAGAGAACTCCCAAAGAAGCCCCCAAAATGGCTGGTGGGCTGCAAAGCAGAGAGAGATCCCCCCCGCAATATGCCAAGCTGGCAGCTAGGCTGTAAAACATAGAGATCTCTGGAGTCTCACCAGTGCTCAGATCTCAAGACCTATTAATGCAAAGCATATGAAACTGGGGGTAACCTAAATATAAACAAAACTGCAACAAAGTCAAGACACAGCTCACCTTAAAGATTAAATTGGGTCAGCCCACCTCGCTAAAAGCCTGAAAGAGGCATTCCTCTTCTGAGGGTCAAAATTGTTTACTTCTTTCTCTATTGTTTTTTACACAAGTACATAGCATTAAATTTTTTAAAAATTGCAAAACAAGTGAAGAAGAAAAGGTGACCTAATCAAGAGTAAAAACAGTCATCAGAAAAAGACCCACAGAGAGAACAAATGTAGAGATCATCAAGTATTTAAACTAGAATGAGAAATATGTTAAAGATTAAAGGAAAAAGTTGGGAACATGCTGAACATATGAGGGATTTCAGTAGGGAAATGAAAACTATTGTTAAAGAGCACATGAAAAAGCTAGAAATTAAAAATATAATATCAGAAGGGAAGGGGGTGGTGGATGATGGGAGGTTGCTCAGTGGGTACGATGTGCGTTGCTTCAGTGATGGATGCACTGGAGGCCCTGACTTCACCACAGTGCAATATATCAGTGGAGCAAAATTGCACCTGTACCCCATGAATACATACAAAAAAAGAATAAACAGGAAAAAAAGAAGGGAAGAATTCAGTTGTTGTGCTTAGTAGCAGATTGTACATGGTAGGAAAAAGATCTAGTGAATATGAAGTCAGGTCAATAGGAATTATTCAAATTGAAACACAAAGATAAAAACATTTAAAAAGGAAAGAGGATGTCTACTATTAATTTGCTTATTTAATATATGAGTTATACAAGTATATATCTACCAATATGTGAGTATGCATGAAAAAGAGACCACCCAAACCATTGATGATGCCCTCTGTGGAGGAAAGTGGTGCTGGGAAGCATATACATTTAATTTTTAAAAAGTAAAAAATACTTCAGTGCATTGAAAAACTACCATCAATAGAAATAAAAAGCAAATGACAAACAATAAAAATATCTGTGGCACATAAGGCAGATAAAGGATTAATATCTTTAATACAAAGAGAACTCATACTAATCACTAAAAAAGACCAACCCACAGTAGGTAAATGGGCAAAGGATATGAACAGGCAACTCACCAAATAAAAAAGGCATAAAATCTGACAAACTGAGAATAAAAGTTAACCTTACTTTTTTGTTTGTTTGTTTGTTTTTGTGAGACAAGGTCTCACTCTGTTGCCCAGACTAGAGAGCAGCGGTATAATCATAGCTCACTGTAACCTCAAATTCCTGAGCTCAAGCAATCCTCCTGCCTCTCAGCCTCCCATGTAGCTGGGACTATAGGCATGAGTCAGCACACCTGGCTAAGCTTTTAATTTTTTGTAGAGACAGGATCTTGCTATGTTGCTCAGGCTGGTCTCAAACTCCTGGGATCAAGCAATCCTCCTGCCTCAGCCTCCCAAAGTGCTGGGATTCCCGGCGTGAGCCATGGCACCTGGCCAACCTTACTATTGAAGAAATGCAAATTAAATTTACAATGGACTGTTATTTTCACATATCAAATGGGCAAGATCTTAAAAGATAATATTCTGTGCTAGAATACTTAGAAATGAGCACTTGTAAGTACTATTTGTGGGAATGTGCAGTACGGTGCTAGAACAACTAGACATCCATACATAAAAAAATTAATCTACACATAGAACTTACACCCTTCACAAGAATTAGCTCAAAACGTAGCACAGTCTTTCTGATCCACAGAAAGAAAAACAAATGGATCAGAGATCTAAATGTAAAACTCAAAACCGTAAAACTCATGGAAGATAACCTAGAAGAAAATCTAGATGATTTTGGGTTTAGCAATCGCTTTTGAGATACAAAAAAGACACAGTATTACAAAACTAAACATACTCTCACCATTAAATCCAGCAACTGCGCTCCTTGGCATTCACCCAAAAAAGTTGAAAACTTACGTCCACACAAAAACCCACAAGCAGATGTTTATAGAAGCTTTATTCAAAACTGCCAAAACTTGAGACAACCAACATCTAGCAGGTAAATCAATAAATAAACTGGTACATGCACACAATGGAATAGTATTCAGCACTACAAAGAAATGAACAATTGAGCCATGAAGAGACAGGAGGTAACCTTAAATATATGTTATTAAATAAGAGAAGCCGATCTGAAAAGGCTACCTACTGTATGATTCCACCTGGAAAAGCCAAATCTATAGAGACAACAAAATGATCAGTGGTTTCCAGGGGTAGGAGAAAGGGAAAGATGAGTAGGTAGAGCACAGTGAATTTTTAGGGCAGTGAAACTACTCTATACACTATAATGGTGATGCATGCATTCTATATATTTTTCTAAACCCAGGAGTGAACCCTAATGTAAACTATGGACTTTGGGTAATAATAATATATCGATATTGGTTTATCAATTTTAACAAATTAACACTAATTTGGGAATAATAATAGGGTAAACTAGTGGTGGGAGGGAAGGGGTATATGGAAACTTTCTGTACTTTCTGCTCAATGTTTCTATGAACCTAAAATTGCTCAAAAAAATAAAGTCTACTGATTTCATTTTTAAAACTGAGTCAGTCAGTATAATCTATAACTGTAGTCCTTAACCCCTGGGCCATGGCCTGGTACCAGCCTGTGGCCTGTTAGGAAACAGGCTGTGAATCACTGCCTGAGCTCTACAAGCCACCCCCAACTCACAGCACCCTACACCAGCCCCACCCCCAGTCCATAGAAAAATTGTCTTCCGTGAAACTGGTCCCTGGTACCAAAAAGGCTAGAGACTGCTGTTCTCTAACATGGTAGTTAAGTCCATGAATTCTAGAATCACACTGCCTGGGTTCAAATCCTGACCCTGCCACTTAAAAACTATGTAACTTGGCCAGGCACAGTGGCTCACATCTGTAATCCTAGCACTCTAGGAGGCTGAGGAGCGAGGATCACTTGAGCTCAGGAGTCCGAGACCAGCCTGAACAAGAGCGAGGCCCTGTCTCTACTAAAAATAGAAAAATTAGCCAGGTGTGGTGGCCCATGCCTGTAGTCCCAGCTATTTGGGAGCCTGAGGCAGGAGAATAGCTTGAGCCCAGGAATTTGAGGTTGCTGTGTAACTTTTCGGCAAATGGCTTAATCAATCCATATCTCAGTTTTCCCATATAGAAAACAGAGATAAAAACCAAACCTAATTCAGAGAATTATTGTGAGGATTAAATGTCACAAGAAACCTTTGAATCAAGGCTGGTACATAATTAAACATACATGAGTGCTATCTACTGTTAATGTTATTATTTGCTCATGAATACTCACTTGAAGATGAAGGTCTAAACATATTTTGGAAACCATTCCTTGAATATAATCTACATGGTGAAGAATGGGGTCTTGAACATGTAAATTTTCGCGTGTGAGGATACAAAGTAAGCCGATCTGGTATAATCACCATTTTGCACTTTAAATCCCTGTTATATAAAAGAAAACAGATTACATTATCTTAAAGCATACATTACAATTTCCTATCTATTCCTTCTTTGAAAGGACAGCTGGAGAGTGTAAAAATCATGCTAGTCATGATCTGCTTGCTGATGTTTCAAAGACTATTCTTAAGGTGGACACAAAATCATGATTTCGGTCTCCTTGTTTTTAGTAGATCCAATAAATTTCAATAATGGCAAAATCGAGAGGTTTTTGAATAGGAAAATTCACCTATATTTTGACTACCACCGATTCATTTCTTTGGTAGGCAGTAAGAGGAAGAAAGTTTGGATTCTCACACTATAAATTCAACACACACTCAGAGGCAGAGCTGGGGGTGACAGCAGCAAAGATGGCAGAGTAAGGACCTCTGAAAATCCTCTCCTCCATAAAGTCAATGAGAACACTGGCAAAAAATTGTCAAAATCAATTTTTTCAGAACTCTGGAAATTAACCACGGGCTTGCAGCAACCTGGGGAGCATTTATTAATAAAAAATGTCTGAATCTCAATATGAAGAGCACACTTTGTGGCATTTTAACCTGCCCTACTCCCTCTCCTGTCCACCCCCCTCACCCCCCACCATCTCTGATGAAGCCTTGAAAACCAACAGTTTGTGATCACAGTGAAAACACAGCCTGCCAGTCACTGAAGAGGCAGACCAGAACTGGAGCTCCTTCAAAGCCCCACTTCCAGAAAATTATCATTATTTGTCCTGGTGGTTCCCTGAAAGCCCCCATTCACAGGATGTCTTCCTTACAACTGATTTAGAGCTTTTCCAGTGAGAATAGCCTATCATGCAGAGGCATTTGTTAGAAAAAAATTGAGGCAATTGTGGTTTTAAATCACAGCTGCCTGAATGGGTGGATAATGGGGCAAATAATAGGCTAACCAAAAAGCTTAAAGAGCAAATCTGGGGAATGAGATGTTCACAGGGGCATGGTAAAGCTCCCACATATTCCTGGGAGTACAGAAGGCCACTCACATGCATAGAGCTGTGAGAATTCCCAGGACTATGTGTGTGCTCAAGAAAGACCTAAGATGGCCTTAAACTTTCACCTCTGGCTGACCTTGAGGCTCTGCACAAGCAGGAAGTAATGGCTAAGACAGAGTTATTAACTGCCTGGATGAGTGTTGAAGGAATGCTCCAACAGAAACAGACCCTTGTCAAAAATTGGAAGACTTATTGTTTCCAGGCATTTAAGGAAATTTCTGCCCAACCATGAGCTGACCATGAAGGCAACCAATCAGAGACTTCAATGGCCACACATAACAAGAAATACAGACTTTACAAAGTTTAGAAAAGTCACTAAACAAATGAATAACAATGAACAGCAACAACAAAACATGGAAAGGGGTGAGAATATGATTTCCATAATTGCCACATTACATTCTTTAAAATGTCCAGTTTTCGGCCGGGCGCGGTGGCTCATGCCTATAATCCTAGCACTCTGGGAGGCCGAGGCGGGGGGATTGTCCTGAGCACAGGAGTTCGAGACCAGCCTGAGCAAGAGCGAGACCCCGTCTCTACCAAAAATAGAAAGAAATTAATTGGACAGCTAAAAATATATATAGAAAAAACTAGCCGGGCGTGGTGGCACATGCCTGTAGTCCCAGCTACTCGGGAGGCTGAGACAGTAGGATTGCTTAAGCCCGGGAGTTTGAGGTTGCTGTGAGCTAGGCTGATGCCATGGCACTCTAGCCCAGGCAAGAGAGTGAGACTCTGTCTCAAAAAAAAAAAAAAAAAAATGTCCAGTTTTCAACAAAAATGTATGAGACATGCAAAGAAACAAGAAAGTATAGTACATAATGCTTATCTTCAGAAACTACACAAGCATGAATAAAGGGGAGTAAAATATTTATTTAAAGTGTTGAAAGAAAAAACCCCACCATTCTAGAATTCTGAATCCAGCAAAATTATCCTTCAAAAATGAAGGAGAAATAAAGACTTTCTCAGGCCAAAAAAAAAAAAAAAAAAATCGAAGGAATTTGTTGCCAGCAGGCCTGTTTGCAATAAATGTTAAAAAAAAATTCTTCAGAAAGAAGGGAAAATGATATCAGTCAGAAAGTCAGGTCTATATAAAGAAAGGAAGAGGATTAGAAAAAGAATAAATGAAGGCAAAATAAACATAGATGCACCTAACAACAGAGACCCAATATACATGAAGCAAAAACTGACAAAATTGAGAGAAGAAATAGACACTTTAACAATAATAGTTAGAGACTTCAATACCCACTTTTAATAACTGTGGGCCGGGTGCAGTGGCTCATGCCTGTAATCCTAGCACTCTGGGAGGCCAAGGCGGGTGGATCGCTCAAGGTCAGGAGTTCGAGACCAGCCTGAGCAAGAGCGAGACCCCGTCTCTACTAAAAATAGAAAGAAATTATCTGGATAACTAAATATATATATATAGAAAAAATTAGCCGGGCATGGTGGCGCATTCCTGTAGTCCCAGCTACTCGGGAGGCTGAGGCAGTAGGATCTCTTGAGCCCAGGAGTTTGAGGTTGCTGTGAGCTAGGCTGAAGCCACTGTCTTTTTTGAGACTCTGTCTCAAAAAAAAAAAAGAAAAAGAAAAAACTGTGGAACGCAATATGGAGATACCTCAAAGAGATACAAGTAGAACTACCATTTGATCCAACAATCCCATTACTGGGTATCTACCCAAAAGAACAAAAGACATTATATAAAAAAGACATCTGCACTCAAATGTTTATAGCAGCATGATTCACAATTGCAAAGATATGGAAACAACCCAAGTGCCCATCAATACATGAGTGGATTAATAAAATGTGGTATATGTATACCATGGAGTTCTACTCAGCCACAAAAAACAATGGTGATATAGCACCTCTTGTATTATCCTGGATAAAGCTGGAATCCATTCTACTAAGTGAAGTATCCCAAGAATGGAAAAACAAGCACCACATGTACTCACCACCAAACTGGTTTTAACTGATCAACATTTAAGTGCACATACAGTAATAACATTCATCGGATATCAGACAGAGGGGAGGGGGGAGGAGGGGATGGGTATATACACACACAATGAGTGCGGTGCGCACCGTCTGGGGGATGGACATGCTTGAAGCTCTGACTTGGGTAGGGCAAGGGCAGTATACATAACCTAAACATTTGTACCCCCATAATATGCTGAAATAAAAAAGAAAAAAAATAATGGGTAGAATAACTAGATGGAAGATCAACAAAGAAATAGACATACAGACCAATAGAATAGAATTGAGATTCCAGAAATAAACTCTTATATTTATCATTAATTGATTTTTAACAGGGGTGCCAAGACCACTCAATGGAAAAACAATTTCAACAAATGATTCTGGGAAAACTAGATATACATACGCAAAAGAATGAAGTTGGATCCTTACCTTACACCCTATACAAAAACTAACTCAAAATAGATCAAAGACCTAAATTTAAGAACTATGGCTATAAAATTCCTAGAAGAAAATATAGATGTAAATATCTATGACTCTGGAGTAGACAATGATATCTTAGACATGACACGAAAAACACAACCAACTAAAGAAGAAATAAATTAATTGGACTTCATCAAAATTTAAAACTTCTGTGCTTCAAAGGACATTATCAAGAAAGTGAAAAGACAACCTACAGGATGGAAGAAATTATTTGCCAATCATATATCTGATAAGGATCTAGTATGTAGACTATATTAAGAACTCTTAAAACTCAATAATAAAAGACAACCCAAGTTAAAAATGGGCAAAGGATCTGAACAGACATTTCTGCAAAGGAAATACACAAATGACCAGTAAATACATGAAAAGATGCTCAGCACCGCTAGTCATTAGAGAAATGCAAATCAAAACCACAATAAGATACCACTTTACACTCACTAGGATGGCTATAATAAAAGAGACAAAGACTAGCAAGTATTGGTGAGAATGTAGAGATACTGAAATCTTCCTATCACTGGTGGGAAGGTAAAATGGTGCAGATGCTTAGGAATACTGTCTGGCAATTTCTGAAAAAGTTAAACATAAAGTTACCATGTGCCCAAATAATTTCACACCCTGGTATATACCAAGGGAACCGAAAACATATATCCACACAAAAAGTTGAACATAAATATTCTTAGCAGCATTAGTCACAACAGAGAAGTGGAAACAACCCAAAGTTCCATGAACTGGTGAGTGGATAAAGGAAAATGGTACATCCATTCAGTGGACTATTATTCAGCCATAAAAAGAATGAAGTACTGATTCATGCTACAACATGGATAAACCTTTAAAACATTATGCTAAGGCAAATCCCAAAGACTATACACTATATCATTCCATTTACATAAAATGTCCAAAATAGGCAAATCTATAGAGACAGAAAATAGATCTCTGGTTGTCAGGAACTGAAGGAAGGGGAATGGGACTGCTAATAAGTATGGGGTTTCGTTTGTAGGTGACAAAAATGTTCTGGAATTAGGTAGTGGTAATGGTTGCACAACTTTGTGAATACACGAAAAATCACTGAATTGTACACTTTAAAAAGATGCAAATTTTATGGCATATGAATTACATTGCAATTAGAAAAAAGAAGGAAGAGGAGGAAGAGAGGAGGAGGAAGAAGAAGAAAAGGAAGAGGAGGATAGGAAGCAGAAGGAGACGGAGAGAGCGGGGACGGGAGGAAGAACAGGTTGTGGGGTACAAACAAGCAGCAGCGGCACTGGGTGGGCCAAGGGAAAAGCTGCTCCCCTGGGCACCTTTGGCAAAGATGGTGCCTTTCAATAATTTTTAAGGTAATATGTTTACTTGACAGTTATTAGGATTATGATTAAAGATGTTAGAGGAAGCAGGGCAAAAGCAAGACCAGATGTATCCCAGCGAGAGTCACAGGGATGTCCTGCTTACCCCTGGCCTCAGGGGTCCCACCCAGGCTCCCAGCCACTGGCAGAGCTAACCTGGCTGTGCTACCCACTGACAGCAGGACTAGCGCTCGGCGGTCACCACACCATTACATGCATTTGTGATTTTTTAACTCATAGACTCCACCAGTCTGTGACAATGAGGAGTTTGGCTTATCGGCATTTCAGAAAATAAGGGGAAATTTAGTCTGACTCATTCCTTTCTGTCCACTCTCAGCGCAAGAGTGAGAAGCAAGACTCTCCCTTAACTCAAGTGAATCAAGGCCAAGCTCCAGCCCTATAAGGAAGTTTTACAGCGTAATTGCCTGAGGCTCCCAAGTTGGCTAACCTCAGGAAAAAAAAAAAGCTTCCCTACTGGACTTCATGTATCAAATGCAAGTGCGTAATTATTATTTAATATTCCAAAGTAGATGGATGTGCATGGCACTTGAGTATACAGAATCAGACTAGACAAGAATTCTAAAGCCCTCAATTTGAAGAATCTTAAAGTTTACCAGGGTTGAAGAAATAAATAAGAATTTATTTTAATGTGCAAGAAATCCACAGTGGCCAGTATTTGCTTTACCTCTCTTCAGGGAGGCACCGACTGTGCCTTGTGTTGTGCAGTCTGGAGCCCTGTCAGTTGGCAGGTGCTGTAGGTAAGGGCCAGACTGTGGCTTATACCACGTCAGCCTTAGAGCCTCAGTGGCCCCACACACATCCTTCTTAAACTGGATTAACTCAACTGAATTGAAACCAGAAAATCAAGGCATAGGTACATTTCCAGAATTATATCAAAGAACGTGGCTTGGTATGTGTTCACACGGACAGCACATATTTATGAAGCTCCCTTCTAGGAGTCTGGAATAAAACAGGTAAAATGTTGGCCCTCGTGGATCTTACATTCTAGTAACAGAAGAGAGATGATAAATATGTAAATCATGCAAGTGAGTAAGCACTACGGAGATCAACGGAGCACAGGAGGAGAATAGGGGACATGGAGCAAAGATCTAAAGGAGACCGGGAAGGAAACCACACAGTCAGGAGGACAAAGAAGCAACAGAAAGCCAGAGGAAGGAGAACCTGCAGGCCGTTATGAGACTTTGACTCTTACTGTGACATGTGGAACCACTGGAGGGTTACGTGTAGAGGACATGATCTGGCCTCTGGCTGTATGTGAAGAATAGACCTACAGGTGCGAGGGAGGAAACAGGGAGACAATTAAAATCTACTACAATAATCTAGGCAAGAGAAGATGGTGGCTTGGCCCAGAGTGGTTTCCATAATAGTGCTGAGAAGTGATCATATCCTAGATATATTCGCAAGGAAGAGTCGGTTATACTCTCTGATAGATCTGATTTGGCATACAAGAGAAAGGTTGGGCGGGGGGGGTGGCCATTAACTGAAAGGGGAGAGACTGCAGGTTTGGAGGAGAAGATCAAGAATTCCGTTGTGGAGATGTTAAGCTTGGGATGTCCATTAGGTAGCCAAGTGGAGATGCTGACTAGGTAGTTGGATGTGTGAGTCTGAGTTCAGTGGAGAGACTGCGTCTGAGATAAAAGTCTGGGAACTTTCAGGATATAATGCATATAAAGGCCTGATATCAGAGAACCCACCAGGAAAGTAGGTATAAAAAGAAAAAGTGCAGGGCTGAGCCTTGGGGTGCTCAGGGAGCCCAGGAGGAACCGGCAAAGGAGGCTGAGAAAGAGCAGACTGTAGTGTCCTGGAAGGACACCGGAAGGAAGTTCAAGGAGGAGGGGTGATGGTGTGTGCCAAACTCGACAGTGATGAAGCCTGAGAACTGCCCTGTGGAAACCACTGATGACCCCCAACACTGACAGTCACAGTATTGGGGGAACAGTGGGGGAAGCCTGTCTAAGTGAGTTCCTGAACAATTCAGAGAATTCGTGGCAGTCAATAAAAATAACTGTTTCAAAGGAACTCTGCTGTAACGGGGAAAAGAGTAAAGTAGAGAAACGATATGACGGCTGGTCGAGGGAGACATTCTTTAAGACAGGAGAATCAGTAGCATGTTTGGACACTCGTGACAGTGGCCCAGTAGCAAGGCAAAGAATAACATAGCAGGAAAGAAAGGTGAGTGTCGCCGGTTGCCACGAGTTGGCTGGTGGAGAGGAGACCTCATGGAGAAGTAGCAGGATGAGGGTTTTCTAGGATCATGGACAGTGTACTCAGGGTGATAAAAGACAAGACAGAGAGTGTGGACCAGGTGTGGTGATGGGAGCCTGCAGCAGCTCCCTTCTGATTGTATCTTCTCTTTGCAATAGGAAGTCAGGTCGACAGCAGTGAGTGAGGCTGGGGAGAAGTGTCTCAGGACTGAGATGGCAGCACGAGCAATGAAACGGTGTCCAGAAGAGAAGTAGGGGAATGGGAGAAGTTACGTGACTGCGGGGAGTTTTAAAGCCCCTCTGAGGTTCATGGACATGGACCTGTGGATGTTTTTCCCCAGCCATGCTCAGTGGCACCGGTAGGCAAAGTTGGGTTTAATTTGGGTCAGGGTCTTGAAAAGCAAGTGTGACACAGCAAGTCAGGGGAGTGTGCCAGGGAAGTGATGAGATGCGCACTTCTTGCACAGGAAGGGACACCAAGAGTGATGGGAATTATCTGTGTAACTGAAATAGAACAAGATTGAAGAAATTAAGAGACAAAAAACTCAACCTGATGAAGAATTTGAAGAAAGAAAACAAATTATCTAATCCGATTATCAGTTATTGGGGACTTACTCTGAGCCCAAAATGTGCCTAAGATTTATGAACACTATCATTTAACCCTCCCACACCCTATCAGTTTGTTCTCCCCACTGCGCAGGTGAGGAAGCTGGTGCTCAGCACAGGCAAGCGGTCTGCCCTGGGCTACACAGCTGCTGAGAACCAGAGCTGCAGACGGAGCCTCTCTCTCTTCCCAGACCAGGAGAAGAGCTCCTCCCAGACGTCAAGTTCACAAAGCTGCCATTGACCAAGGCTTTCCTGTCTCTTTTTACAAAGTTAATAACACATTCCTGGAAGGCAGCAGGAGGCCATCAGCTACCCACACTTGTGTAGATGGTGACAAACACTCAGTCTTGTGCCTCACCCTGCTCTCCAAGCACGTGGGGAGGATCTGCTGTACGTGCATCCCTTGTTGCAGTGATTGCTGAGGCACAGAGCCATTCTTTTTATTTTATCCATAAATTCACTTCCTAATAACAATAAGGCATGCCAGGGCTTTGGCCTCATGCCTTATTACACCACCTGAGGAGTAAGATAATCACCCAGAAATGTACTGCCTGTTGTGCATTTTATTACTTGAATACAAAGCGATCCAATTCAAGAAACACTTAGTTGAAGACAGCATGAAAAAAAATAATAATCATATGAAAAGTAATTCCTCCCAATGCCACTGAGTACACTGCAGGGAATAATCCTCTTCCAGCAGGAGAATGGTCCGGATGACCTGTCGGGTCTCCTCTGGTTCTAATTTCTACCAATTGCAGGACCATAAATGCTAGTGAGACTTCAATTATAATATGAATATTCCAAAAAGCAAAATCTGGATAGTTCTGAAAATAGAGATTATTTGGTGTTCTACCTAAACATTCTTGGTGTAAGCATTTTATAAGCAACTATTCTCTCGATTCATTCTTCAGCAAACTACAGGCCATGCCCTGGCTAGGGTCTCAGAAGAGGAAGAGAAACACAACCCACCTCGATACTACAGTTGCTCACCATTTAACTCAGGATTTAAAAGAAAATGCAACATGTTTTCAAGGTATGGAACAAGGCATCCCCACAACATTGGGAACTACACTGACATAGCGTGCAGAAATTCAGTGTTGCTCTGTGAGGTCTCTGTCTTCCTAGGGTTGATGAGAGTATGAACTCAATCACCCTATGTCTGGGGTCAGATTAAAGACTTTTCCCAAGAGATGCCACCCATCAGATCATCTGAAGGGGGGGAAGAGCTATTCTATTTGTATATTCTTTAAGCTGAAATAACACGGTTTTTATTGCTGTGAATATCATTATTTTTAAATGCATTTATTTTCCATTTTTAAAAATTAATTTTTAAAAGGCTGTTAAAGCAGGCATGTAGCTTTAAAACAGTGGCTCTCAAAGTGTGGTCCCTGAGCCAGCAGTATCAGCATCAGCTGGGACCTTTTTTTTGAAATGCACTTCCTCAGGCCCCATCCAGACAAACTGACTCTCTGAGGGTAGGGCCCAGCCATCTACATTTTAACAAGCTTGAGACCACTGCTTTAGAAGATCCTGAGGCTGATTGATAAGTACGAGTCTACAGTTTTGTTTTTTTAAAGAGGCTCATGTGTAGAATTCCTGCTTTATATCAAAATGAAGTCAAATGTTACATGTGGGTGAATCTACAAGATTCAACTGGCAATAACTGAGCGCCTATTTTGCTGGGCACTGGGTGTTATCTCATTTAATCATCACCCTTGTGACAACCTTGTGAGTTAGACATCATTATCTGCATTTTTAGAGGTAGGGAAATTAAACACCAGAGAGAAAAACCAAATTTACTCAGTTATAGCAAGGCCAAGACTCAAACTCTCCTGAATGTAATCCTAGGCTTTTTGCCCAGTTGTGCCAGCATGGGTGTATATGTGTGCATTTGTACACATGTATGTGAGTGATTTGTGTGCATTCCTATATAAACAGATAAGAATGATAAAGTTTGCATATATTCGATATAGCAATAAGAAAATCTATGATTGAATCCACAAGAATGGATACCTTTAGTTTGCAAAACAGTCTAACAATTCTGCAACCTATTTGAGAACATGTAGAAAATTAAAAGCAAGTCATCTACATAAATTCCAATCAAATATTAGGATTCCAGTATTCATGCCATCAACGTCTAAAGCCCAGCCCCACCTCCCCTCTCCCCCATCCCAGTTTCAAACTGCCTTAATATTTTAGACAGATTCCACTGGCAACCCCTAGTCTGCTATTCTAAACATAGGAATTATAAGAATGCAAGTTGATTTACAAATATATTCCAAATGATAGGGTATTGTAAAAAACAATTTAGCCAGTCATTTGAATTCAATTTAGCAGAAAAATCCGTGGTTCCAAACTGACCTACCTCCACACTGAGGCAGTGCCATTGCCACAGGTTTGAGGGGCAGCTCCCTCCACCGAGGGCCTCCCAGGCCCTGCCCAGCTCTTGCCTGTCTCCCAAACCTCACCTTCACACACACCTCTCCCAGCACACATTTTTAAGTCCACCCGCACACACTACAAGACCTATGCCCATAAACCCAGAAAGCAAACTCAAAATACAACAAACTTCTCAAAGACATATTTTAGTGGGTAGTAGGCAGTATCTCACTGTTATAAATGGTCACTAGAAAGAACATGTAGAAACATAAAAACACATTTAGGACAATGTCAACAGAAAAAGCACAGTGAGGAATACACTATGAATACAATGATATAAAAATGTATTCTCACATCTGGACAGGAGCTAGAAGATGTGACAAAAATAGCTACTTTGGGATCATGGAGATTTTGATCATTTTTTTTCAAATGGTCTTTAATAAGCATGTCACGGCATATGGCATATAACATGCCTACCAGGGCCTACCAGGGCCGACCAGGCAGGATGAGATCTGCTCACACCTCCCTTCTCATGCTTCCCATGGTCCCATGGGCCCCTCTGCCTCTGTCGCCCCGGGCCGACTGCTCTGCCTTCAGATCTTCTGAGAATATCCCCTTCTGGAGAGGTCTCCCCGACCACCCTAAGTCCTCCCCGCAGGCTCTCACAGCCTGCACTTCCCTGCACTGCACTTCCCACAAAGCATAATTATGCTTGATTTGGGAAATTATGGACTGATTATAAGCTCCGTGAAATAAAACAGTGTTTTTACACCACTGCGCCCACAGCCCCAGAATGCCCAGCACGTAACTGAGCTCCAGAGGTGCTGACGACCAAATGGTTTCCAGAGCCCTGTCATTCGTGCAGCACTCGCCTCCAACAGATACACACACACAC
>RJWJ010009187.1:0-50753 GCA_004363605.1 Indri indri
GCTTGCTAGAAGCGAGGTCTGCACCGGGCCCTGCACTCTCAAACCCACGGCACACAGTCAGGCTCGGAAACAGAACACCGAGCCCTCCTTTATAAAGCCACGGCACACTCAGTGTACAACATGGTAAGCCAGGAGCCAGCCTCCCGACACCCCCGCCTTGCTTCTGGCCCTGCCTGTCACCCTGGAAGCGTGGTCTCTGTGTCAGCTTGGCCGAGAGGTGGCCTGGCCTGGCTCCTGGGCCCCACAGGTACAGGTGGCTTTAGGCAGCTGCTGCCAGGCAGGGCCAGCCCCCGGGGCAGGGGAGGCGGCTGGGGCCACCTGTCCAGACTGTCTGAGAACCAGTCCCAGTGGCTTGCTAGGGGCTGGACCTTGGATGGGAGCAGACGTGTTCCCACCTGGTCTCCCGTCTAACAGCCAAGCCACACACAGGCTGAGCCGACGCCAAGCCTCCGCGAGGTGGGAGAAACCCAGGCTCCCCTCCCTTCCACAGATCAGAGCTCAGCCCTGAACAAAGCTGGACGCTGCAGGGATCCCATGGGCGGCCTGAGCTGGAGTCAGGGCAGTCTGGACGCCACCGTGGCCGAGGGTTGAGCTGTGCTGTTCTCTCAGAGAGCCCACCCTCTCTGGTCCTGGCAGGCAGCTTTGCACAAGGAGGCAGGAAGCAAGCTAGACAGGCGGCCCTGCTTCCTGCCCCCGGTGCAGCCTCCGGAGCGGGGCCGCACAGCTGCCTTTCTCTCCCCGGTCCCTGGCAGCCTCCTCTCCGCCGTCACCGCCACACTGTTTATTTGCTAACAGGACGCAGACTTGTCCCCAGGCCCTGCAGTCCCTCTACAGGCCAGGACCTCATCCCAGCCTTCCTTAGCACTTGGCTCACAGATGAACACGCTGGACGTGGAAATGGGGGAGGCGCACCCGGATCCAGCCGCCCACACCCCCAAAGCCATGTCGGTTTCAGCCACACCCGCTGGTGCTCTGGAGCTGGCATTAGCTGGGTGTCCTCGAGCAGCCTGTTCCCGCCAGTCCCTGAGCCCTGTTCAGGTCACGTCCGTCACACGGGGTAACCTCTCCTCCTTTGCGAGCTCTGGAGGGCTCCACAGGCCCGGCCGTCCCTGCAGCCAGTGAGGCTCACACCGCGGCCAACACGCAGGGCAGTCATGGACCGAGATTCTGTCCCCGGGACCTTGGCCATGTTGGGATACGTTTGTGGTTGCCACAACTGGGGGCGCTGCTGGCATGGAGCGGGCAGGGGCTGGGGAGGCTGTAGACACCCTTCCGCGTGCAGGCGACCCCACAGCACGGACAGCTGCTCCCACACGCCGGCCATGCTGAGGCTGGAGACCCCATGACGGAACCTTCCACGTCGTCATGAGGACCGCGTGGGGAAGCGCGTGTGTGGTGTTAGAAGCGAGCCGGGTACGCAGGAGGCCGGCCCTTGCCAAACAGGGGCCGGTGTTATTTTTACCATCCTCACCTTGGCCTTGAGGAGTCGAGGCAAGGACGTGATGCTTCGGGAAACTGCAGCCCAGGAGGGGCCGGGCTGGCCCAGCGCCGCAGCCAGGACCCCGAGCCGGTCTCAGGAGGGGCTCCCTGCACTGTCTGCAGCTGGCGGGGGTGGGGGTGGTCTCGGGGGCTGGCTGTGCTCCCGCCCAAGCAGCCCCTCCTCCCACATTCGCAGTGCGGGATGGGAGGGTGCTCGGACACAGAGACATGCCCTGTTACTCGCAGGGGGTCTCTCTGACTTGGGGAGCTGCCCTGTGCCTTCGAGGAGGGGGACACAGAGGTGGCTATGCAGACGGCTAAGACCACCCTCCCTGGGGCCAAGTCCCTGGCACCTGCTGGGTGTCAGGCAGAGCAGGGACATTGCTGCGACGTTGGCCCCTGACACTCTGAGTTCCCAGCAGCCTGCGGGTGGGGCCATCTGGTCCCCACTGTCCCTGCTTCACAGTTGGGAACTGAGGCCCAAGGAGCTGCAGGGACTCACTGAGGGCCCCAGGCCACAAGGTCCCAGCCGAGTTTGTTCCCTGCTGCCAACCACCGCCCAGAGGACACGGCCAGCTGGTACCTACCAGGTGCCCGGCGGCTCTTGCCAGCTTGTGGGTGGAGAAGGGGAAGGCCTCGTTGCCCAGGTCTGTGTCCAGCACCTCCTGGAGGACGGCCCGGCTGTGGGGCAGAGCAGAGGTGGGTTGTCAGTGAGCCAGCCTCACCCCCGAGCGCCTGGGGGGCTTGGGCAGGGAAGGTCCTGGGGGCTGCAGCCGGCAGACAAGGCTCCATCCTCACTGGGCAGATGACACTCGTGGATTAATAAACACACCCAGACAGACACACACCACGAACGCCATGAGAGGAGAAAGCCACCATCAGTGGGACCGTGGGGGACCAGCAGGACCTCGGGTGGAAGCCAGAACCGGACACTTCTCTTGCAGGAGGCGGAACTGAGGCCAGGGCAGTCATCTGCCATCGTACGCTCCCACATCCAAGTGGTCGGGAGGGGCAGAGTTTCCAGGGGGGGCTCTTGAGTGCCCACCTGCCCCGAGAGAAGCTGGCCATGGGGCCTCCATGTTGCCCAGAGAAGAGGAGTAACCTGCCCGAGGCCGGGCTGGACCAGAGCCGGCACCTCCCACGCCCAGCAGCAGGTCCCTTCCTGGACACTGTCCTGCTGTCTCCCGACCTGACTCGCCCACAGGCACCTCGGCCCCTACCCTGTCCTGAGGTGGGTGTGAGATGCTGACGCTGAGGACTGGAGGGGAGGCGGAGCACCAGAGACAGATCATTGCGCCCCCTGGGGGACTGTCACCTGCCCAAGGGCAGCGGCCACACCAGAGTGCCCATGGCTGCTCACGAGGGCCAGGAAGTGTTCCTGAGCACCGGGCGAGCTCTGGCCTAAACCGCATCATGGTTTGCGCAGCCTGGTCGGATCCGTCCCCTGGTTCAGAAGCTCCAGGAGGGCGGGGACTTCTCTCCTCACCTCCCCCACTCAGCACAGTCGGGCCCTCGTGCCTACAGAAGCACCAGAGACCCCACTGGGGCCGCTGCCAGGGTCTCTTTGGAAGCCGTCACTTCCTGGGCACCATGCCTGCTTGCTTCCCTCCACATCCTCACCCCTTCTCCTGCCCCCATGTCACCCTTTGTCATCCTTCAGCTCTTGGTTCAGCTGTCACCTCCTCCAGGAAGCCCTCCCTGACTCCTGAGTCGGGGTCCCACAGTCTCCTGCCAGGGTGTCTCTCACATGGGTTGTACCTGCCGCCCACTGAACCGGGAGCTCCGTGCCAACAGGACGAGCCACCAGGACCGGCACAGAGAAGGACTGAGAACGCACTGGCTTGGCACAGCAGGGCAGGTCCCCACTTCCACCCATGTGCAGCCAACCCTGACCCCAACCCCCACGGTGCCGGGAGCCACCACCCACGCCAGCCTGAGTGCTCCGCAGTGATGCAGTCCACCAAGATCCTTATGTAACCCCCACCCCAGCTCCCCCGTGGTGGCGGCCCCTGGAGAGTGACATGGCGTCCTCTAGACCTTACGCAGCACGTGCACATGGAAGGGGCTGTGGCCGGGGCTGCTCGGGTGTGTCGCGCAGGGGGAAGGAGCCTGGACTGCACCAGGGCTCTGACCCGGGCTGTGGTCTGCGCGGGCACAGGGTCTACTGAGCCGGGAAGCAGGAAGCAGCAGATGACCAGAGAGCACGGGCGTCCCAGCAGAGACCCAGGCTCTCGTCCCAGCTCGACTTCCCTCTTACCCGCCCAGCCTCAGTCCCCCGTCTGCTAAATGGGGCAGTGATGCTGCCCCACAGGGCCGTTGCGAGGAATCCATGTGGAGACACACGCAGAGCACCGTGGTGTCGGCCATGGTCATGGGGCCGGCCACGTCTGGGTGGCACAATGTTACCTCCACCGGCCACGTGAAGCTGTGTGAATTTAAGTTCACTAAAATTAAAAATCCAGTCCCACCAGCCACACTTCAGGGGCTCAATAGCCACACAGGGCCTAGTGGCCACTGTGCCGGGGCCACTCAGTTACGGAACATTTCCAGAAAGTTCTATGGGGCAGCAGTTTGTACAGTACCTCCCACGGTCCAGGAATAATGCTAAGTGCTTCCTGAGTGCCAACTTGGAAAGCGGGCCCGCGTCAGCCAGCGGTGGCAACATTGTTATTCATATAAGACTTTGGGTTATTTTTGAAAGAGAGAGGACATTTTGGAGGAGAAAGTTAAGAAATTTCCAGGAGGAGGCAGCTCTCCCTCCCCCAGCAGCTGTCACTCCCCGCCGGAGCGGCTAATAATTAGGCCGGAGGAAGCCACTGTCCCCTGGGGCTGCGCCTTAATCTGCCTGTCTTCCCCCTCCTGCCCACCTGCCCCCCAGGCCACCTGCCCCCCCTCCTGCCCACCTGCCCCCCAGCCCACCTGCCTCCCCTCCCTGCCCACCTGCCTCCCTGATGCTAAAAATAGCCCCATTCCCAGCCCAAGGTCGCCATGGCAACGAAGCCAAGGAAGCCAAAGCCGGAGCATTCCTAGGACCCAGCTTGGCCGCCAGACTCCCATCCTCCCCAGAGACGGGGCACTGGTCCCACCCAGGGCAGGAGTGAGAGCCACACGCACGGTCGGGGGGCTTCCTGAGGGCCACGCGAGCGAGCTCTGAGACTCCTCTCCAGCCTGCCTCCTCTACCCCTGGCCCAGCAACAGCTGCCCCGCCAAAGCCACGTGTCTCTTGGAGGAACAGCCTCCAGGCTACAGGATGCCGTCTGCCACCCTCTGGGCACACTGCCCCCTGCCCTGCTCCAACCAGCCTGGAAGCTCTTCCTCAGAAACACAGGTGCGTGCCTGCCCCAGGGCCTTGCGCCTGCCGTCTCCCTGCCAGGAACTCCGTCCCTCCAGACAGCCCACGGCTCCAGCCCTCCTTCCCTCCCAGGCTTTGCCCAGATGTCACCTTGACACGCTGGTTTCCATGGGCAGCCTCAAGTCGAACATTCAGCGGAAGCGGATCAGGGCTAAAGTACTTGGCCAACTGGGTCCTATTCATTCGTGAGCAAGTGTGCATGGCGTGTCCACCGCGGGCCTCTGGGCCAGCAGCACACGAGCAAAGACACCACACCTCAGTCCCCGACCGGCTCGCTCGCAGCTAGGAGGGGAGACAGGCCAGTCTGGGGCTCAGCCAGGTGCCACAGGTCTGCTGGCGCCAAGGTGCCAGGGAAAGCGGACCCCAGGCTGGCAGGACGTCACCCAGACACAGCGAGCTTTGCCAAGGTGCTCATCTCAGGGTCTTCTGCTGGGGCGCAGCTTTCTCCCCACCTCCCGCTCCCCCCGCACACCCGGCCCAAGGCCCACGGAGATAGCAGGAAGCACCTGGATGAGTCCCGGCCCCTGAGGTGCGACCGGGCCCTGGTGGGCAGTGGAAAAAGGCCTAGACCAGAGAGTTTTAACTGCTAGGAGGGCGGCAGTAGGAGCGTGTCGGTTTCTGAGAGCTCAGTGGGGCCACAGCCCCTCAGGCACGGCACTCGCTAGCTGTGTGACCTTGGGCAGATGTCTCTGCCACTCTGGGCCTCACTTTCTTCAGCCATACAAATAGGAAAAACTGCAGCCATCGCCGACAACTGCTACTGGGATTGGAGATGTTGGCTCTGGGCTTGGCAGATCATGGGCGCGCCCCTGGTGGCCATGAACACCATGTGTGTGTGGGGAACACAGCCCAGCAGTAGCAGAAGGGTGAGTGACGGAGGAACCCACCCGCTGACTGGGTCGTGCTAGTCAGGGAGGGGCAGGTGGCCTCGCGCTGTAGGAGATCATTCTCACCAGGGTGGCAGGTAGACCCCCGGCCTGGCTCTGCCCACTGAGAGACGGTGGGCTGAGAGTCCCAGGCTGCTTCAGGGATCCAGAGACCGCCCTGCCCCGGGGGTCCCTCCGTGACACATGGATCCCCCGACACCGGTGACTGAAGTTCAGTCTGATTCAGGTGTCAAGTGCTTACCTGGTGCTTTGAAGACTATTTCTCCAGAGCCCGTTTCTGGGTTGACCAGAGCGGTTAACTACTCAGAGTGCCCCATTCTGGGCCAGTATATTGTTGTGCCCATGGGCCAGCTTGAGGGACCGGGGTCCAGGACCCAGGTGCGCCCAGGTGCTCGGCCCCGCCCTCTCCTCACCTGGCTGGGCCCTGTATGCTGATCATGCCCAGGTCCTCAGAGCTGTCAATGAGCTGGCACCGGAACTTCTGGTCCTGCAGCACCGTGGTGATGTGGGACCAGTTGTGCTGGGCCACAGCCCCGCCCACGGCCAGGTAGTAGCCGTCCCCTGGAAGAGAAGCACCTGTGCTGAGAGCAGGATTTCGGGGACGGGGAGGGGGCAGTGAGGGTGGCCCGAGGACCTCCCGTTTTTTGAAAGTAAACAATAAAAGCCAGAGCTTAGCGTCCCCCCAAGGGGCCCTGGGTTTCCACTGCAGAACAAAACTCAGGTCCTTCACTAAGGCCAGGCTGGGGAGCAGGGCTGGGACCCCCCAGGACCTACACAGGCCAGAGGGGGCGTCTGAGGCTTGCGCCCACTTCTAGGGGCTTCCTGATCCAGAAAGGTTGAGAGCCCAGTGCCACCAGGGCGTGGGGAGATTCTGTCCCACCTCAGCTCCCAGAGCTGGGTGACCCTGGACGGACTCTTCCCCTCTGAGCCTCGATGTCCCCACCGGCCCTTTTCGCCATCTACTTCCATGGCCCCAGGTCTCTGGGTTCCCTGCCTTGGCCATTTCTGGGCTTGCGGGGCCAGGCTCTGGGCCAGGGGCCTCACAGGCAACACCCTCTTGATCCCACTTGGGATGCTGAGTCATCACCATCCCTGGGTCTCAGAAAAAGAGACTGAGGTTCAGAGAGGTTACACATGGGGGGAGAAGGTAGAACCCGATACAGCTCTGATCCACAGCTATGGAACACCCACTGGACAACACTGCCACCTGGGTACCCTCGCTCAAAGGGCAGCCCACCTCAGCCCAGTGTCCGGGGGGAGCCACTGCCTGGATTCTGTGGCCTTGGACAGCTGTGTGGCCTTGGGCGGGCACAGCCTCCCCGAGCCTCCACATTCTTCTCATCAGGAATTTGGGGCTAACAGAACTTCTTGGCAGGGGTGTTGTGACTATTTAGCCACCACCCTTGCCTGGTGCCTGGTGTGGGCCAGGCGCTCACTGAATCACCCCCGCTGCCCAACTTCAGGGTGGGGGCAGCCATGGGAGGAAGGCCTGACTCAGGGGAGGAGGTGGGGGACGTCCCCGTGTCCACTTTTTGCGCACCCCCCCTTTACCTCCCTCCCAACCTGTTAGGGGCGACGGCACCCAGGCGGGTCCCTGAACCTGCAGCCCCTGTTCCTCCATCTGGATGACGGGAATGAGACGGGACCCGCATAGGGCTGCCGGGGGAGTTAAGAACCACAGCACAGGGAGCCCGGCTGGCTGGAGGTGTCAAGACTCTCGTCCCCTTTCCAGGGGCTCCAGTCCTGTGCGGGGGCAAGGCTGCCCATCCACCCTGGACACCGGCAGGGAGGGCAGGAGGGAGGCTGCGCGACAAGGGCAGGAAAGCCCCAGCCCAAGCCCCGCTCCAGGCAGCCTGCTGTGGGGGGCGGGAGGACCCTGCCTGGGCACTACTGTACCTGCTAGCCCTGCCCCGTGCCATCGCGGTCATGGGCACAGCCACCTGCAGTGACTGAAAAACAGCAAGGGGGAGTGGCTGGTGGCAGAGACTCACCAGCTGGACGCTGATGCTCCCAGGGCTGGGATGGGCCCAGCCGCCCCTGGAAGCTGGAATTGGGGACCCTCCTCCTTCCCCACCCACGGTTCAGGTCCCATTGTCAGCACAGGCCAGGGAAGGAGTGGGGAGCACGGCCCTGGTGGCAGCATCCCGACTGAGGTCCCAGCAGGGGCTGTGGTCCTCACACCGCCCCCCAATCTGTCCGGATGAGCCCTGGGACACTCCTGACCTTGCCACACCCTGTGCTGTGTGCCCCAATCCTGCTTGTCCTTCCAGACCCAACCCAAAGGCCTCAGCTTCCAGGAAGCCCTCCTTGACAATCAGAGCTCTAAGTGCCTCTGGATCACTCAGGCCAGTCCCTGGTGTTGCCCACGGCTCCCACCTCTCCCTCATGCCCACACCCCAAAGAGCATCCTGAATGGCCCCAGCCTGGGCTGCAGCATCCCTGGCCTGGACGGCCCACTGTCCCCATGACACCCCTCCTGCCCACCGTCCTAAAGCCCAGTCTCTCCACGTCACACCCTGGCTCCCCACAGCTCCAGGATCACCCAGAGCCCGTCAGAGCTCCCATGGCCTCCTCTCG
This sequence comes from Indri indri, assembly GCA_004363605.1. Classification (NCBI taxonomy): domain Eukaryota; kingdom Metazoa; phylum Chordata; class Mammalia; order Primates; family Indriidae; genus Indri; species Indri indri. The sequence continues at coordinate 8,296 of RJWJ010009187.1, forward strand.
GCCCCGTGCTCTCACGACGCTCGGCTCTGACGAGCTTCACTCCTGGGCCCGAGCACGTGCCCATCAGGCCTTACGCTCATGGCTGCCTCTGCAGGACCTGGCCACTCCTCACCCCCTATGACCCGGCTCGAACACCACCTCCCTGGGAAGTCCACCTGCCCCTCCAACCTGCAAAGCACTGCGGCAGCTTGTGCCTCAGTGTGCCTGGGGACCACACCCTGCACGGTTCCTCTGAACCATGGGGGTGGGAGACGGGCCTCTTCCCAAGTCCCCTCCCCACTCTGGGGACACCTCACAGGGACACTACCCCATCCCTGGTGGGGTGCTCCGTGGCCGTCCACTTCTCTGATTCTCTGTCTTCTCATCTGTAAAATGGGCAGAGCCACAGCCTCTGGTCCACAGGGCTGTGGAGAGCACCCACCGGATAGGGGCCCAGCCGGGCTCCTTCCTCCCTTTCTACCCTTGACACTAATGAGCACAAAAGGAGAGTGAAGCCAAAACCACAAGCCAGTCCCCAGGGGCTCCTTGATCCCTGGGCTGGGATTATGAGAGACGCCGGAATGCTGGACAGCGTCTTCGACCCATGCCAGACACACACGCTCTGCCGAGCCCTGCGCACGCGCACACTCGCATGACTCTTGCGCGTCTGCTCCTGTGTGGCCCCACCAGTCTGCAGCCATCTGAGGCCAGGTCCTGAGGCCAGTGGCCAGCCTGGGGCCAGGTGTGGCAGAGCTACCAGGGGCCTGTCCCCATCTGGCCGGCCTGGGCTGGGGCTGTGGACCTGTCTGTGCTTCTTGGCATTGCTGGGACATTTTCCAGGAGCACCAACGCCTTTTGTGACATTTTTAAAAATCAATAAAGATCATTTAAAGTGACTCTTAAGATCGACAACTGCTTTGTACATGGCCTTGATCACGTGAAATCATCACACTGTCTGACCTAATGGATCTGACGTAGCACGTATAATTAGCACGCGTATTAACAGCATGCATATTTAACGCACATGCATATTCATAAAAGGAACGTGCAGTTTTTAAGCCTGAAAATAAAACAAAGTTGCAGCGGTCTTCTCTTGTTTAGCAGCGTCCCCAGGACCCACAGAGCCACCCTGGGGGATGTGACTCATTTCCCCATGCCCGTCACAGCCACCGAGCGCAAGCTTTTCCCAGCTCGGCACTGCCCAGACTGCAGCCTCAGCAGAACCATCTGGAAAGGCACCTCGCCGTGCACTGCTGCAAGATGGCTCTGTTTGCAAAGCGCTTTCCTGATAGCTTCCCTGTGGGGGAAACTGAGGCCTAGGGAGACAAGTCCCAGAGCCAGGCAGGGCAGTGCCTGAGTCAGGGCTTCGGTGACCTGCAAACTCACTGGGGTCCCACTCTCGGGCCTCCCTGCTGGGCCCGCTTGCTCGGTCGGCAGCTCTGGGCTGTGCCTGGGCCACCCCCACCTCCTTGCAGGCTCACTCCTCACGCCACACGTTTCTAGCTGGCGGCTCCTGCCATCCCTCAGAGCCCGGGCCAGATACTGCCTCCTCCAGGAAGCCTTCCTCACCCCGAATCAGCTGCTTCCCAGGCCATCCCTGCGCTTTCCTCTCCTCCCGCACCTGTCTGCCCACACAGTTCACCAGGGACCCAGAGGCCCCGCCGGCCTCATCTTCTTGCACTGTCTGCCCCGGGTCTGCCCGATGGCAAAAGCCCCACTGCAGGAAGAAAGGAGCGGACGCATTCATTAACGAATTAGGCACACGTGCTCGGGTGAGCCTGCCGCCCTTCAGCCTCCACGTCACCTGCAGCAGGAGAAGGGCCCCTCACGCACATGCGCAGCCACGTGTCCCCGTCAGCCGGGCGTCTGCAGGGCTCATCTCATCCCACCCTGTTCCGGCTGCACGCGGAGGCCCAAAGGCCCTGCCAGCCCCCAGCCCCAGATCCAGCCCTAAGGCCCCTGGGCAGTGAGGTCACCTTGTGCCCCCACCCCCCAGCCTTCACTTTCCTCTTGCCACATCTAATACCCTACACGGTCCCCTTATTCTACTTCCCTAATCCTGTGTCCTCCCACCACAAATGTACAGCCCGCACAGCCGGAACCTTCTCCAGCTCATCACTGGGGCCTCGGTGCCTCCAACAGCCTGACGCACAGTAGGTGCTCAGGAGCTGTCGGTGGATGCAAGAATGGCTGCCCCGAGTCAGGCATGAGCCCCTTCTCCCAGCCCCTCTCCCCCCATGCCCAGGCCCAGGCTCGGACCCCCAGGGGGACCCTCGCTGAGGACACAGCACATAGTCGGGCCAAGGCAGGAGGCCGCCGGGTTTTCTGAATGGGCTGAGCCCTCCCTGCTGGCTGCGCCCCTGCCCCGGACGGCAGCGCAGAGAGAACAGCGGCAACTTTCCCTCTGCAAGTCCAGTCGCGCGGAGGCGGCAGCGGCCCCTTTTCGGAGAAAGAGACTGATTCCCGCTCTGCTCTTTCCTCCTCCCCAGGGGAGCTGGGTTACAGGACTAGAGACTGGGTCACTCCCATGTGACCCAGGACACAGGCTCAGGCAGACGCTGGCTTGGTAACAAGCAAGGAATGAAGGTGCTGAGCCGCCCATCGCCCAGGTCATGCAAGCAGAAGTGGAGGGAGGCAGAGGGTATCAGGCCTGAGACTGGGGGTCACACAGCATGTCATCAGCAGAAAGGAGCCACTTCCTGGGTCGGGGGCGCAGCCTTGTCCTGGCTCGCTCTGTTCCACAGCCGCGCTGAGTATGCCCACCCAGGTTCAAAGACATAATCACCGAGCACTCGGAGGCCCAGCATCTCTGCCTGAGCAAGCCCTGCATTTAGCTCAAACAAGACCTGCAATCTCCCTGGCCCTGGCCACGGGGGCGTGACGGCTGATTACAGAGCAGCCCTCAGCAGCCTATCCCGTCTGGCCTGCCCCCATGGGCACCGGTCCCCAAGAAGGCTGTAGTCACAGACCCACTGCACCCAGAAGCACCTCTTACCTTCAAAGGCGGGGGCCAGAGGGGAGGCCTGGGGGCCGGGGGCCAGGCGGCTGACGGTCAGGTCGCTCTCGGTGCCCCCACGATGGTTCAGCATGCAGGTGTACACCGTGGAGCCTATGGGTGGGAAGAGGAACCCAGGTCTGCCAGGTGGCCCAGAGCCCGCGAGCCACACGGCAGGGGTGGCGCCTCATCGCGGAGCCTGCATACCCCCGAGCAGAAGGCCCTGGCAGGAGGTGAGCTGGAAAGGCCCCCAGCTTAGGGATCCCACTGCGGCTGAGTGACCCAGAGAGGGCCAGCGATGGGCAGGTCACCCCACCACCATCTTCCTTGGGGGAGGGAAGCTTCTTTCTTCCTGAGATGCCGGGACACTGGCCCCCCCCACCCCTCCCCAACAGGGTTCCCGTCCTGCGCTCACAGGGGGCCCCGGCACCACGCCCGGTGCAGAAGACCCCATGAATATCTGCACACAAGTGGCCATGCCGGTGGAGGACAACGGGGGGGGCGGTCCACGGGGAGGGGAGGGGGCACGTGGCGGGGTGGGCTCGCTGGCTGGCTGGCTGGGCAGATGATGCCATGGGTTGAATTGCATCCCCCAAAAGATGTCTTGGAGTCCTAACCCCCAAGACCTAGGAATGTGACCTTATTTGGAAATAGGGGTTTGCAGATGCAATCAAGTCACATGAGGTCATCAGGGTGGGCTCTAACCCTGTACGATGACCGTCCCTGTGAGAAGGGGAGGACACAGGGAGAAGCCAGGTGACAACAGGCAGAGGCTGCGGTGACACAGCTGCCAGCAAGGCAGAGGTTCCCTGCCACCACCAGAGGCCAGGGGAGGGAAGGAAGGATTCTCCCGGAGTCTCAGGGACAGACACCCTCACATTGACTCCGGCTCCCAGACGGGGAGATGATAGTTTTCTGCCATGTGAGCCGCCCCGTCTGCGATGCTCTCACGCAGCGCAGGTATACTTTAAAGACGGGGATGGTGAGTTTCGGGGTGTGTGGGTGACAGAAGGGGAGAGGAGCATCCCAAATGTTGCTCAGGACAGAATTACACTGAAAAATTATTCATTATCTATCTGAAAAATCAAAACTCAGCGTCCTGTGTTTCTGCTCAATTATGGAAACCCATTTGGGGGGCGGCTGGGCCCCCAGTCCCAGGGCAGGTGACTGAGGGCCGGCTGCCATGCGTCCTTCCTGGAGCAAGGTTACCAGGACGGAGGGACGGAGGTGGTGAGGGCCCAGGGCCTGGGCTTGGGGTAGAGGGGACGGGGCGGGGCCGGGCCCAGGCTGAGGTGGCGGAAGCCGCGAGCTCAGGTTGCCCGAAGGGGATGGGTCAGCTGCCAGGTCATCTCAGCGCCCAGGGCCCATGATGTGACAAAACTGCACCCCCAGCCCTGGCACCACACCTGGGGGTCGGCTGACATCTGCGGAGAAGAGCCAGTCGGCAGCCTTCCCGGCGTCCGGCCCCAGCAGATAGAACTTCCCGAAGTAGGACATGTCGAACACGGCAGCAGCCCCTCTGCAGGCCAGGCACTCCGCCTTGATCTGAAAAGGCCCGGGAGGCGGGGAAGCTGTGGGGGCTTCGAGGGCTGCGTCCCCCTCAAGACCGTGGGGGCCGGGGCTCTTTCCAGCACACCTGCTCTGAGCCTGCCCTCCCGCACCGCCCGCTCGGGACACGTCAGGACAGCGAACATTCCCGGTAGAGCACGTCCCTGCCATAGAGCAGGGCTCAGTAGCTCAAACGGACTGAAACCACACCAGCATGTTATTTGATCACAACGAAACTATATCTGAAATCAGTAGCAGAAGAAAAATTGGAAAATTCACAAATAAGTGGAAATTAAGCAACACACTCCTGAAGAATTGATGGGTCAGGGAAAACCCACAGGGGAAGGGGGACTGCTTCGAGATGAACAGAAACGAAAACACAGCACGCAAACACTCGGGGCGTGCCCAGGGGGACCTCGCGCCCACGCCCGTGTCAGGGAGGAGACCTCAAATCAATGACCCGACCTTCCGCTTCGAGAAACTGGAAAAAGAGCAAACTAAACCCAGAGCGAGACGACAGAAATAAATAGCAAAGATTAGAACAGAAATAAATAAGATAGAAACAGAGAAAATCAGCAAAATCGGAAGTTGATTCTTTGAGAAGATAACAAAACTGACAAAGCTCTGGCTACACAGACAAAGGAGGCCCAGCGCGCCGGCTCCAGCGTGAACGCGGCACTCACCGTCCACCCGCAGACGCGGGCGCTGCGGGACACCGTGCGGACACGGGCCGACAGACCGGACACGGAACGATGCGTTCCCAGAAACACGCAAACGCTTACGCTGAGACAGAACGGAGAAGTCACGGAAAATCCTCACGTGACTATAATGTAAGGGGGACTTGATTAGTAATTTTAAAACTCTCCACCGGCCCAGGCCCAGACGGCTTCACTGGTGAATCTTACCCAACATTCAAGGAAGAATTAATACCAATTCTTCCCAAACTCTTCAAAAAATATGAGAGCAGGAAATACTTTCCAGTTCATTCCAGGAGGCCAGGGCTCCCCTGACATCAAAACCAGACAAAGCTATAAGAAAACGACAGACGGATATCCTCTATGAATACAGACGCAAAAATCCTCAACAAACCCCAGAAAACCACATCCAACAAGGTAGGAAAAAAGATTACACACCACGTTGGTGGGATTTATCACAGGAACGTGAGGTTTATTTAACATCTAAAGATCAGTTGCCGTCACTCACCACATTAGGAGAACGAAGGACAAAAGCCGCCCGACAGATGCAGACAAAGTATTCGACAAAATCCACCTGTTCATCATAAAAACACGCAACAAACTGGGGAATATGAGGGAGCTCCCTCGCCCCGACGAAGGGCCCACAAACACCACAGAGCTGATGTTACACTTAACGAGGAAAGACCAGATGTTCCTCCCAAGATCAGGAACAAGACGGGGCGTCCACTCTACCACGTCTATCCAACGTGTACTGGAGGCCTAGCCAGGGCAATTCGGCAAGAAAACAAAAATCAAAGGCATCCGGATTGGAAAAGAAAAGAAAAAAATATCCCTATTTGTAGATAACGTGATCTTACATGTAGGAAATCCTGAGAAATCCACTAAAAAACTGCTAGAACTAATAAAATAGCTCAACAAGGTTACAGGATGCAAGGTCAGTCTATAAAAACACAAAGGAAAAAGTATTGCATTTCTATATTAGCAATGAACAATTTTGAAAGGGAAATTTATAAAATAATTCTATTCACATTATCACCAAAATAATAAAATGCTTAGGAATAAATTTAACAAAAAAGTGCAAAACTTGTATTCTACAACTAGAAATTATTTTTGAAAGAAATTAAAAACCAAAATAAACGGAAAGACATCCCATGTTCATGAAGTGAAAGACTGACAAGTGCCAACACATCCCAAATTGAGCTACAGATTCAACACAATCCATATCGAAGTCTCAGCTGGCTTCTTGGAAGAAATTGACACGCTGATCTTAAAATTCCTATGGAAATGCAAGGGGCCCAGAATATTAAAAAACGATCTTGAAAAGGAAGAACAGAGCTAAAGGACTCACATTTCCTGATGTCAAAACTTACTGCAAAGCTACAGCAATGAAGACATTAAATACGGACAGACACAGAGATGAATGGAACAGAACTGAGAGTCCAGAAATAAACCCTCACATTTATAGCCGGTTGATTTTCCACAAGGGTGCCGAGACAATTCCACGGGGGGAAGCAGCCTTTCCAGCAAACTGTGCCAGGATAACTCGATAGCCACGTGCAGAAGAATGAGGTTGGACCCCTTCCTCAGGCCCTGCACAAAAACGAATTCTAATGAATCCTAGATCTGCGTGACAGAGCTAAAACTATAAAACTCTTAGAAGAAAACATAAGAGTAAATTCTAGTGACCTCGGTTTAGCTTCTTAGGCAGGACGCCAAGAGCACAAGTGGCGAAGGGGAAAATACAGGTGAATTGGTCACCATCGAAATGTAACAAGTTGTGCTGCAAACAATGCAACGCAGAAAATGGAAACACCACCATGGGGCGGAGAAAACGTCTGTGTGTTCTACGTCTGACACGTGACCTGCACCCAGGCCACACGAAAGGCTTTCACGACTCAAGAATAAAAACACAACTTGGTTTTAAAACGGGCAAAGGATCTGAACAGACGTTTCTCTGAAGAAGATACACGCGTGGGCAACAGGCACGTGACAGGTGCTCGCCACCACCAGTCGTGACAAAACGCAAATCAGAACCACATGAAACCACTTCGTGCCCGTCGGATAACAATAGGGAGGCTGTGGAGAAACCAGAACGCTCTGCGCAGTGTGGGAATGCAGCGTGGCGCGTCCACTTTGGAAAACAGTTGTTATTTCCTCAAAACGTTCAGCAGAGTCAGCGCGTGACCCGGCCATCCCGGTCCCAGTCATATGCCCACAAGATACAAACACATACATGCAAACAAAACCGTGTCCGTGGGTGCTCACGGCAGCGCTATGCATAAGGCCCAAAGTGAAAGAACTCAATGTCCACCAGCTAACGAGCAGGTAAACACGATGTGGCGCATCCACGCGGCGGAGCATGGCTGTGTGGGATGGAAAGGAACGAGGCGCTGGCACCTGCAACACGGGTGGACCTTGGGACGGTCCTGCTGAGTGACAGAAGCCGGTGACAAGAGGACACACGTTTTATGATCCTCCTTCCAGGACATGCCCAAACCAGGTCATCCACAGAGACAGAAAGCAGATGAGGGGTTGCCTTGGGCAGGGGCGGTGACTGCTGACGGGTATGGGGTTTCTTCTGCCAGGACACGAAAACGTTCTGAAAGTAGCCATGGTGGCAACTGCACAACCCCGTGAACTTATTAAGAAACACCGGCTGGTACCTTGAAGTGGATGAGTTGCGTGGTATGTGAGTTAAAGCGGTTTACGAAAACCACGCAGCATCTCTCCCTAATTCCCTCCCCAGGGCGTAGGGCCCCCGGCCAGGCTGTCAAGGTCTCCTGTCATCCACCGTTATCCCCTGGTCCTCCCTCTCAGGGCTTGGCACATCACTCGCTGGTGAGCAGACACGCCCACCTCGTGGTCATTATCGAAAATAAAGATGATGACAGCAGCAGCCACCTGGTCCCAGGCAGCCACTGTGTGGGGGGCTATTTCATCTCCTTCCAGACCCACTGCCGCTCCCCAGGCAGCTTGCAAGACCCTCCCGTACTGGGCGCTCTCTGGGGCCGGGGGGCTGCACAGCCAGGACATGTCAGCGCTGCACCTGCCGGAGGGGGGTGCACCAACTATGCATGTCTCCTCCCACTTCCACGGTCAGTGAGCCACAGTGGCAGCCAGGATTGGAACCGGCTGTGGGGTGAGCATTTACATCGGGGGAAGGGGCCCCGTGTCCCCCCAGGGAGCTGGCTATTAAACAGCCACCAGCACACCACCGGGCTGTCGCCCTCCGAGCCCCGTACGGCTGCTCCAGCTCCGCCAGGCATCGCTGTCCTCTTAGGAGCTCCCACCCTCTGTCAGGTGCCTCTGCTGATGCTGCCGGGGCTGTCACCAAACCCAGAACAGCTTCCTGGGCCGACGCGCGTCTGCCCGGGCTGGGGAGTTGCCAGCGCAAGAACCAGGCATGTTTCAGCGTCAGGGCTGTCGCAGGCGCGCTGGCGGGGGCTGGATGAAGCCACAAAGCCAAGCTGGCATCTCCCCCGAGCTCCCACATCCTGCAGGGCCACGAGTCCCACAGGAGGTGCCAGACGGAGCCTGTGCACTCCCGCGAGGCGGCCGCGAGAGACTTGGGCGCTGAGAAGTCCTGGCGCGTGCAGCACGATCCCCCTCCCGAGGCCGGCAGCAGATACTTTACACTAGAGCCAGCCTCGGGGGAAGTGGTGGAAATAAATAGTTTCTTCCCTGCAGGACTCGCAGGGCCTGGCGCAAACTTGGAGTGTGCGGTCGTTTGAAAAGCATGAAGAGTTTCGAGGCGGTGACAGCAGAGCATCAACTCCCGTGCGGGGCCGTCAGGACACCGGGCGCGAGTGACTGCAGCGTCCGAAGCCCCAGAAGCCCGTCCTGCTAGAACCCCTTGCAGATGCCTCCCAGGCTGTCCCTGGGCTCTGCTCCCACATCAGACTCGCGGTGACACTTCACACCGTGTCTCCGGTGCGGGACACGCACAGAACAGCAGAGGTCCCCTTGGTGATTTCATGATTAAGTGGCTGGGCACCGTTGGCTCTGCAAAAGCTGCCTGGGACAACACGCCTGCGCAGTGTGGACACTGGTGGGGGGCCCGGCCCCCAAGACTCACCACCCCCACCCAGCGGAAGGAGGGAGCCAGGCCCTCGGGGGAGGTGGTGAGCCACCTGCTGCCCGTCTGACCAGCCTCACGCGCCCACTCTTGGAACAAGAGGAACAGCGAACAGGCTACAGGCCACGGCGCTTCCCCACTCTGTTCTCCTCTGCTCGTCCCCTGGGGGCCCACGTTGTCCTGGGTCTACTCTGCAAGAACCGCGGCCGGAGCCCTCTGCTCGGAACCCCAGGAGGGACGGAAGCTGGTGCTGGCCTCAGAGCTGCTCCCGGAGCCCCCCAGCCCCTGCCTGGAGGGGGAACATTTGCCCCCAGGGCTAACTGCCGGCAGGGCCCCGCCGCAGGTGGAGGGCGGAGAGAGAGGAAACATCACGTGATTCCTCCTCAAAACCGGGTCAGCCCCAAAGGACGAGGAACACGGAGCTCAGAGAGCCCTGGTGAGCACCCTGCAGGCCCCGGGGGAGCTCACAGAGCTTTCGCTTTTGTCAGGGACCAGGGACGGGACCCTGGCCTTGCGCTGGGGAGCGGCTACGCACTGTGTCCTGGTGCGGCGGGAAGTCGAAGGTGTACTCGTCCCCGAGCAGCCTGCCGTAGGCGTAGTCCTCGTGTGCCCGGGTCCCGTACGCCCCGTAGTAGTCGTACTCCAAGACCTGGGAAGAGGAGTCGTCGCCACGGTCCCTCCCGTCCTCTGTCCTCCCTCCACCCTGACCTGCTCCTGCAGAGGCCGCGACACACAGGACAGGCCTGGCCCTGCCCTCAGGGCCCCCCTCCTGCAAGAGAGCGTGTGAACATGGGCGAGGGGTATGAGGTGTTCCAGCACAGGACGTGGCACAAACGGCGCCCATGGTCATGGGGCTGAGAGCCGGTGCCACGGCTGGGGGCTCAGGAGGCTGGTGGAGAAGCTTGGTCACCCTCGGCGGCGGGGGGGCTGGAGAGGACCTCAGGGGCCACTGTCAGGCCTCTCGCCCGATGCCAAGGCTGTGGGATAGAGCCCAGGGGGTGGCTCTTGAAGGAGGTGGGGGGGTGGCCAAGCTGTGCGGGACGTACCTCACACTCTGTCGAGGGCGACCCTTGCTACGGATGAGGAAACTGAGGCACAGGTTAAACCTTGCCCAAGGTCGCAGACAAGTCCCCGACAGAGGAGGAACATGAAGCTGGGCAGACACGTGGGACCCGGGGTCTGTCTTCTCTGTTGTGGCCTCAGCTCCCCTGCGATCTGCCCGCCTCTCTCAGATGCCCCCAGCTCTGTGCACCTCCCCCGCCTCTGCCCCTTGCCCCCTGCCCCCCGACCTCCGTCCGCACACGCACAGGTGTGAATAGAGGTGCAGGCGATTCTCGCCTCCCAGAGCCGCTGGTCTGAGCTGCAGCCCCTCTTCGCAGGGAGGGCCCAGGTGAGGTCGGGGCTGCACGGGGCCCTGCTCCCCACCCTAGCTCACGCCGGGGCGTTCGGGGAGGGGCCTTCACTGGGCATCTCTGCAGGAAGTCCTCTGCCTCCCCCACCAAGTGCGGCTCGCCTGGCCCGTGAGAGCCCATCAGGGATGTCCCACCCGCTGCAGCCCTGACAAGGCATCGGGGATTGGCGAAGGTCACCTAGTGGCTCTCCCAGGGTGGCTCCTGGGTGGGGGACCAACGTCCGCCTGTCTTGGGACCAAGGGGGAGTTCCCGACTCCCACTCCCCCTCCCCTGTGCCCAGGGAAGCCCGGGGTTGGGGGGGAACATGGGGCTGTGCCTAAGACAGGGTTTGCCAGGCCCACCCTCCCTGCGCAGTCCCTGGGCCAGCAGAAGGGACCAGCGTGGCTGAGGACCAGTTAGCCAGTTAGCCAGCGTCGGCTCCTGCCTGCCCTGGCGGTACCCTGGGCTCTGGACCTCATCCTGGGACGGGGTTGCCATGGGGATAGAAGATAGGAATTTAATTGGTCCAAATCCACATCAAACGCCACCCCAGGCTGGCCCTGGAGCGTCACACGGCCTGCTCCAGAGCGCCTGCCCGGGTTTCCCAAGCAGGACTGTTTTATTCTTCTCCCCACGACCTGGGTCGCCAGGAGGCCCCAGAGGCCAGGACTCCGTGAAACCCCCGCTGAGAAACGCAGCTCGCTGAGCGTGCAAACCCGCCTACGCAGCACCTCCTGGAGCATAAACTAACAGCTGGAGTTGCCAAAAATAGACGCACAAAAGTATGGGAAGATGCACTTGATTCCTCCTCCCCAGGGCTGGGGGGCCTTCTGCACTGTCCCTACACAGCTCCCCCCAACCCTGGCTCTGCCCGGAGCGCTTGCCTGCGTGCGCTGCAGAGGGCGCCAAAGGGTGTGCGGGCAGGTCCACGGGGCCTGGCTTCCCGAGCGCAGAATAACCAACCCGCCTCCTGGGCCGGTCGGCTCCACCTACCCCCACTCGACGCGCAGCAGGCGCTACTCACCGGAGCTGTGCCTCGCGGGTGGAACCATCCCGGCCGCTCCCAGCCGTGCCGCTCCTGGAACACGCAGCCTCGTCGGAGGAGCTCCTGGCAGGGGGACAGCAGCCCCTTCACACCCCGGAGGTGGAGGGCGGGGGGCGGAGGGCAGGCAGCAAAGGCCCCCGCTCTCAGGACCAGGCCGCCAGCCCAGGCCGCCGGCACCCTCGGCTCTCCCCAGCACCCCTGCCGCGCCCTAGGGCCCCCGATCTCTGGAATTCCCCTCCGCTATGGACTGAGCTGTGCCCCCCAAATTCATACGCTGAGGCCCAGTCCCCAACATGGCTGCATTTGGAGACAGACAGGCTCTTTAAGGCCGTGATGAAGTTTAAACGAGTGTGGGGTCCTGGGCGCAGTGCCCCTCATAAGAAGAGGAAGAGACGCCAGCGCTCCCTGTCTGCCATGCGAGGATGCAGCTGGGAGGTGGCCGTCCGAGAGCCAGGAGAGCCCTCGCCAGGGACCATATCCGCCAGCACCTTGATGTTGGGCCTCCCAGTCTCCAGAACTGAGAGGAAACAAATGTCTCTTGTTTAGTACATTAACTGCCCCACGAGTTGTATTTAGCTCACGCTAGCCTTGTGAAGCACCTGTAGCTACAGTTGGTTCGTGAAAATCTTACCTGTGGTTGTTCTTATTGTTACAATCAATAGTGGCAATTTAATTGTATCTATTAATAACTCACAGAAAATAAAAAATAATTAATTTTCTATTAAACTAAAAAGGATCATTTTGTTTTCGAAGCTTTCATTCTATTTTCATAATAAAACACCACGGCCCCAAGAAAACGTTTTTTCCTTGTGCGGCAGTCAGTGTGTTAAACGCCCCCGCCCGTGGCGCTCTGTCCGGCGGCTCCTGCAGACTGACGCACCTCGAGACCCCGCGAGTCCACTCCCGGGTGAGCCCGAGAGGACCACAGCTGCCCGGCAACGCCGTGCGCAGCCACCAAAGGCGGAAACCCCCCAGCGGCCGCCCCAGCGAGAGGATAAACCGGTGTGGTCCGCGTGGCCGTGGCATGTTACTCAGCCCACGAGGAAGTGAAGTTCTGACGCGTTCTACAGCACGGCTGAACGGAGAACGCGCGCTACGGCAAAGACGCCCGACGCGAAAGCCCGCGCTGTTCCACTCCTTCTGCACGAAGCGTGCGAACAGGCAGGTCCGCGGGGAAGGGCGCCGGCCGCGCGGCCAGGGCTGGGCAGGGCGAGGAGCGGCCAAAGGGCACGGGGTTTCCTTACGGGGGAGGAGAGTGTTCTGGACCTGGGTGGTGGAGGTGGCCGTGCACCTCCGAGTGTACGCGACGCCGCTGGAGGGCACTTCAAAAACGGCCAAAATGGAAAACTCGGGATTTGCATACTTTCCCACAGTGACCAACACAGCAGGCACATAGAGTAGTAACGTAGGGGCAGGTTTCTTCGAAAATTAATTTGGTTTGCAGGAAAGGATCCCCACTCAGGGATGGGGGAGCCCCGCCCCAGGGGCACCGCGTGTGACCAGCCAGGGTCCCGGAGCCCAGGCCTCAGGGGCTTCGGAAGCTGAGTCTGGCTCGAGGGGCCAGGGAAGGCAGAGTGGGGAGCCCCGAGGGGAGGAGAAGTTCCCGAGGTCACGATGCCAAGTAGAGACACCTGACAGGTCCTCCCTGCGTGTGGGGACCCAAGGGGCAGCAATGGAGGGCACAAAAGCCACCCCCTGAGGGAACGGTGGGGACACCCCACAGGGCACCTTCCCAAGGAGGAACATGTTGGTCTCAAGATCCCATTGAACGGGGGTAGCTTCCTCCACTTAAAAAGAAAGACAACGAGCTTAGGTGGCTGTTAAGTGTCACAAGGACCCCGCCTAGGAGGGAGTAGGGGCGTGCGGGCAAGAAGCTTCCTCTCGAGGGAGGGGGAGCTTCCGCTCAGAACTGCGTGGGCAGGAGGAACGCGTCTGAGCCCACTGCAGGGTGAGCGAACCCAGGGTTCTTTCAGGGAGGCTTCTGAGCTGCCAGGACTGGCAAGGGGTGGGGACGAGCTTGGGGACAGATTGGGGAGACTATGAGGGCATGTGTGGCTCGAGATCATAGCTGGTCCCCCCAGCCGGGCCAAGGGCCAGGCAGCCTGGGAGCCGGCCCTCTACCACCGATGTCCCCAGGTCTCTTCCTGGGAGGTGCAGCTAATACCGGGGTCCCTCTTGGGGCCAGGCACTGGAGTCCCAGATGCAGGAGGCCCCTCCTCCCTGCCCTGAGCCCCCCTCCATCTATGTATTCAACAAACCTCCCCCAGCAGCTCAATGCTCAGGAACCAGCGTGACTGACAGCGCCTGCTCGCAAGTGAGCAAAGCACCAGGCCTGCGGTGCCTGCCCATCTGCCATCCCCAGATGACCGGGGACATGGGGGGATGGAGACAGGGCTGGGAGCACAGGGAAGGAGCACGTGGGTCTTCAGGGGCCCAAGAGAACATGCAGGGGCAGACCTAAAGGAACTGAGGGAAGGGCACCTGACAGTGGGCTTCATCGTATATGTAGAAGCTCACCAGGGTGGAAGAGCACCCCCAGCAGGCTCTACAAGCATGGTCCCACCTCCCCAGCACACCATGGTCTGGCTGCTCCCCTCAGCCCCCAACATGCCACTGCACTTGCCCACCATGTGCCCACCACCCAGAACCCCTGCTGGGCAGCGCTGCTGCCAGCTGCCAGGGAGGCCCTGGGTGTGTGTGCTTGAGCCCTTTCTGTCCTCCCTGCTAGATGTCAGCCCCTCAGCGAGAGGGGCCATTTGCACTGTGTCCCCAGGCGTTCCCAGCCCTGAGCCCAGCACCCGGCACCTGGGTGCTTGGTTAGTCCCTGGGGAATGAGCAGCTGCCTGGCCACCTCGCCCGCCTGCGGCTGGGGTACTCCTTGCATTGCTGTCACCCCCCTGGCCCGAGGACATCCCAGGGAATCCTGGCAGCTGGTACACAGTGGGGGCTTGTGGCGGGGGGTACCTCGTGCAGGGGGCCTCTCCTCATGTTGCGCCCGGCCAGCGGCTCATCGTGGGGGAACACGACAGAGTAGTTCTTGGCGTAGGACTCGTGGCTTCGCTCGCGGATCCAGCGGCGGTTGTCCGTGAGCGACTGATGGAAGCGCCTGCCGGGGATGAGGGGCCTGGTCAGTGCTTTGAGGACAGCCTGCCAGCTGGCCAGGGACCCGGGGAAAACCCGGGAGCTGTCCCCCACCACAGCCCTCCGCGGCCCAGCACCAGGCAGGGCTCCTGGCTCTCCGACGGCCACAGCCTTGGAGCTCAGCATTGTCACCTGTGTGCCCCACCCGATGGCCACCAGGGGCAGTGAGACACCTGGGACACCACAGGCCCAGGGCCCAGCCGCAGCCCCCATCCCAACAGGGGCACTGGGCTCTGGTCTCGCTGACATCACATTGCCGTCTCCTGCCCGGGTTCCAGTGTTGGGGAGTCCCAGGCACCCCCCATGCCAGGAGAGAGAGAAGCCCAAGTGATCCGGGAAGGTCGGCGTGAAGGACTTTTAAGGTTTAGGGTCGGCGACGTGTCGGAACATCAGTCCCCTCCCTCTTGGCAAGAGAGACCCCCTTCCCACCCGCCAGCGTGGAGGAAGGGGCGGGGGCGTGGCCTCTCCCGTAAGGACCCCCAGTCTGCAATTCCAAATTCCAGGGGCCCAGGAGGTGCAGTGTCTCTGGGAGAAATCCCGCTGTGTCTGGGGAGCAGCTGCAGAATCCAGCCACTGGGGCCAGAGACGGTGTGACCGTGATCAACCCTCAAGGGTTGTCCCTTGAGGCTGGGGACACAGCGTGCAGCCACCGAACCCCATGGTGGGGTCCAGCTCCAACCCAGCAGGCCCCACGCTGTTTCCCGCTGAGCTCAGAGGCTCCGAGGCTGCACCTGAGGCCCAGGCCCCTCCGCGGCCTCTGCATGGCAGAGCAGCTGTGTCCAGGCCCTGCCGCCTCCCGGGCACAGACCCGCCTCTCAGCCTGGCTCTCCCAGCCCCCGGCTGCCGCCGCAGCTCCCCCCTGTCGGACTCACTCACCCTGATCCTCCTAAGCCTCCTCCTCACAGCTGTGTCCTTCGTGGAGTGTCTGTCCTTGGGGACGCCTGTCCAAGCCTCATCAGGGCCGACTGACTCTTGGTTTGCACATAATTCTAGCAAACAGCTGGGGGGCAGCGCTTGCTAGGACCCCAGTGTGAGGGTTGTGAGTTGTGATATCTAATGAGCGCTGACAATTGCTGTCGCCCCAGGAGCTCGGGCCCAGTGGGGCAGGCTGAGTGCCGTGGGCAAGGGGCCCTCCCTGTCAATTGCCAGGCTGCCTACTGTAGGGCCCAAGTTTGACTCGCTTCACATGAGAGGAAACTGAGGCTCGGAGGGGTCCCACCAACATTCGTGGTCCCACAACGAGGCCATGGCAGAGCTGGCCTGCACCTGTGCCAGGCAACACCAACCGGTGCTGGAGGCAGGAGGGAGGGGCCCGCAACGCCCAGGGCGGGACTCGCGGAGGGGCGGCAGCGCGTGCGTGGGGTGCGGGAGAGGGGCACGGGCCAGGGCAGCCACTCTCTTCGGTTAAACACGGAGTGACTCAGCCCCGGCCGACCCGGACCCCAAGGACTTTCCCCGAAAATGACGCCCATGCTCCAAGGTGACCTGCACCCGCCAGCAGGCCCTGGACACGGCGTCCACACGCAGGGCCTCAGACGCACTCTGCATGTTGTTCCCGTTTCACAGATGGGGAAATAGAGGCTCAGAGAAGGGGAGGGACTGGCCCAGGGCCACACAGCTATCAGGTGTGAGGCTGGGGCGATGGGACCCGTCTGACTCCAAAGGGACTCATGGGAGCCACATGTGAGGCAGCTGCCGTGGCCTGGAGCCAGTGGTGCGGGGTCAGCCCGGGGACGCGCACATGGACACAGTGCGGGCTCCGACTGTCCCGGCCGCCAGGCACCTCCCTCACTGAGGGTGTCAGATGAACGACTGACAGAGGTGTGTCCCACTCCCAGGCCTCCGTCTCCCCAGTTGTAAAGGGGATGACTCCAGAGCTGTCCACAGGTCAGCAGGACCCTGGGACGAGAGAGCCCAGAAACTGCAAAGCGCGGGGCCCTCGTCACCGCCTGCCTGCTGCTGGCGGCCTTCTCCCCGCCTCCCACTGCCTCTCCCAAGAAGCCGAGGGATTTCAGAGAAGGCTTCCAGTTGGCCCTGGCTGTTTACCGCACCCCATGCACCCTGCCCGCGGGCTCCCTGGGCACACTTGCCTGATGTCGTAGCTGTGCATGTCCTTCTCAGGGCGCCCGTGGACAATCCAGTGGGCCAGCTCCTGCCCACAGCCGCCGCCCAGCATCATTCCTGGCAAGGGAGCCGCAGGCCTGAGGTCTGTTCCCCGGGGCCTCCGGCCCAACTCCAGGTCTCCACAGGCACACACAGCCCAAGCCCTGTTCTCACTCCTGGGGTGCTGCGTACCTCCCAACCGGACAGCACCCCTCCCTGCCAGCCCCCTTGGCCTCTACCAGCCTCCAGGGCCACCAGGGGCCTCACTGCTCCTGGGCCTGCCCCCCGGGAGCTCTGAGAACTGGAGGACCTGGTGCACGGGGTGCCAGGTGGGCTGCTGCCCCGACTCACCTGCACTGTTGAAGCCGCAGCCCAGGAAGAAGCCCCGGAGCTCGGGAGCCTCCCCCATCAGGGGCTTGTGGTCGGGCGTGAAGGATTCTGAAAGGGAAGGGGAGGCCAGAAGCACCCTCCAGTGCGCATGCCCATGGGGCGGGGTCTCCTGAGAGAGCAGGACCCGGCAACTGTCTGCAGGTGGCTCCTTCCTCCAGGTGCTCCATCCTCAGACCCAGCTCAGTGCCACTTCCTCCAGGGAGCCTCCCTGATTGCCCTGGCTGCATTCCCTGGGGCTGCTTGGCATTTGCCAGAACCACCGACTGTGAGTGACCAGGCTCTCCCTTGGGGTCCGGGTCTGCATCGTGGCCATTGCTATTCTCCCATGGACGAGGACCCTTCGCTGACCTGGGCACGGGCCGGGCTCCTGTCACACAACCTGCTGTCACCACCAGTGACTATGCCAGGGCAGGGCCGGGTTTTGCTCACCACCCTGTCCCGCGGCCTAGCACAGGCAACCGGCGAATAGGCTCCTGACACGTCTGCTGAGGAACGAAGGACGGGAAGGTGGCAGGTTCTCCAGGAGGGGGGACCGAGCCCTGCCCTGTCTGCCGCCAGGAGCCTTGGACACAGGCCAGACATGCTGGGACAGGGACCCGGCTGGACTTTGTGGCCCCAGTCCTGGACTCAGACCCTGCTTCAGCCCTTCCCAGCTGTGTGACGTGAGGGTCACGTCCCCTCTCCGAGCCTCGGTTCCTCACCGTGAGATCGGGGTAGCGGCACGTACTCCCCACGGCTGTGCGCTTGTCGGCCGCAAACACTTCAGCAGCTCACCTGCCCCGTGCCCAGGCCAGAGGGGCAGCTAGGAACAAGACACCCCCTCCCCCACCCCAGGACCTGGCAGACAGCGAGCGCTCCAGCAAGCAGGCGACAGGGCGTCTCGTAAAGCAGACGCCCCAGGGTGAGGCTCTAGCTGCTACCAGCAACCCCATGCAGGGTCACCACCATCACCAGCGTGTTACAGTACAATGAGGACATTGCGGGGTGTCGAGTCTGACACATGCCGGTCTCTCCGTGCGTGGTGGAATGGGGGTGGCTGGCCGGGGCTGGTGCTCCAAGCCCGTGTGGTCAGCCCTGCACCTGGACCAGGAGCAAGTGTCCTCCTGCCCCCCGGAGGGTGACCGGGGCGTAGCAACCTGAGGGGCAGCCAGCCATGGGGAAGCTGGGAAAGCTCCCAGGTGGCAGGAGGGGGCGGCTGCAGGCCACAGGGGCAGGGCCACGTTCCGTCTCCAAGGGCAGGGCTTGCGGAGGGCAGAGACCCCGGCCGAGTGTTCGGAGCTGCCCGGGGCCGTGGGAGGCTGGGCTGTGAGGGGCGCGGGCCGAGGGCAGAGGCCAGAACGGCTGGAGACGGAGGGCTCTGGAGGAGGCGCTGTCGGGTGGGAAGAAGAGGTGAGCCTGGGTGAGGTTTGGGGACAGCTGGGGCACTTCGGCGGGGCTGGGACTATTTGCGGCCAGGGCAGGCAAGAGGGGCTCTGAGCAGGCTCCCAGGGAGCTGGAGGACAGAGCCACCCAGGGCCAGCGGGAGGGCAGCTGCGAGGACAAGGGTCTCTGGGATGTTTCACAGATGACTCAGCGGGATTGAGCAAGCCGAGGACACGTGGGCCTCCGGGCAGTGAGGACGGGGCCGGCTCTGACCCCCGCAGTCCCAGACCGGGAGCTCTGCCGGCCCTTGTCCCCCTAAGTCAAGGGGGCCTGGGACTTCCCTGCTCTTTTCTGGAGGCCAAAGGCCACTGACCGTGCCTGGCGAGGAGAAATGCTGATTTTCCCACGAAACCTCCCACCCCTGCTGGGAGACCAGACACAAAACGTCCTCACACGCACGTCTCCCCGAAATAGGGCTCCCAGGCTAATTAGAACGAGAGAGCCGCCCGGTTCCGCACACCCCTGGGATTCTCCCAGGCCTGCGTTTCTCACCGCCAGTCCCGCGCGGCAGGGTGCGCTGGGGGGTGGGGCAGTGAGTCACGGCCCTCAGTGCCCACTCGCACCCCGTAGGCTGCACTGGCCGCCTGCAGCGCCAACTGCTCCCCGGCAGCTGCACCTCGCAGCAAAGGCTGCCCCGGGAGCCGAATGGATGGAAGAGGCTGCGTGGGCCAGGACAGAGGCCACAGCCCCCCGGGCATCAGGAGCCTTCCCTGCCCTGTCCTGGCCCCGTCACTCATGCAGGACCTGGGGGAGCTCCTTAACGTCCCTGCTGTGTCCAGTTTCACTGCAGCCGCTGGCCTTGGGCACCTGCGTCTCCCCCCAGCTCCATCACCCATTTCACAGATGGCAGCACTGAGGCACAAAGGGGCCTCAGACACAAAGTTTCTATTGGGGGCAACACTGTATCTTTCGGACCCTCTCTCCCCACAGCCCTGAAGTGGGGGCAGGGCCCCCTACCAGGAAGGAGGGGGACCCGTGTGACTCCGCCAGAACCACGATGGGGGGCTCCGCCTGAACACACATCCACGTGCTGCTCCTCTGCCTGGAGCACCCATCCCGCACCTGGCACAGCACCAACTCACCCTTCAGGGCTTGGCTGGGCCGTCCCCCTCCAGGCAGCCCACCCTGCGTCTTCAGGTTGTGCCCCCCCACCCCCAAGCTGTGGTCAGCTACTCGTCCTGGGGCTCCCCTGCGGGACTGGGAGCTCCTCCTCCATCCCAGAGATCACCCCTTTGCCAGGCCGGCAGCCTCACGCCCCTACACCTCAGACTGGCACAGAGCCTTGGGTGCCCTGTGAGCACTGGCCTGCAGGGAGGGGTTGGGCTGTGTCGGGAGCTGAGCCCACCTCCCGCTGCAGCCCCCTCCAGCCCAGCTCCCGGGGCCAGCAAGGAGGGCCTGGGTATGTACTGAAGCCCTGCCCTGCTGGTGCAGGCCACCAAGGCCCAAGAACAGGGACTGAGGCTGCCGGGGGTCCTGGCTGGGGCCGCGCACTCTGGGAGCAGTGAGGGCTGAGGCTGGACACAGGCCCGGGCTTACAGCCGTGTGAGTGTCGGGTCAGGACAGGTCCCAGCCCTTCCGTTCCTCGCTCAGCCTCACAGGGCGCTGGCATGGGGCCACCGTTCCCGTTTTACAGATGAAAACACCAACTGCCAGGGCCAGATCAAGTCTGGAGATGACGAGC
Source organism: Indri indri (assembly GCA_004363605.1). Classification (NCBI taxonomy): domain Eukaryota; kingdom Metazoa; phylum Chordata; class Mammalia; order Primates; family Indriidae; genus Indri; species Indri indri. Next base: position 28,761 of record RJWJ010009187.1, read on the forward strand.
CCAGGCTGGGCTGCCAGGAGGTCACACTGGAGGAAGAAGCCCTGGCTGTGTGCCTGGGGCAAATGGCTGTCCCTCTGCGCTCAGCTCTTTGCTGGCAGAGAGGAGTGAAAGCAGCGCCCGTGCCATGGATGCTGGAGCCGGCGGTGGGAGAGCTGCGGACAGCGCTGGGCCCCCGCCCGGCACAGCCGGCCTCAGCACGGGCATCGCACCGACAGTCGCCGGCCCGGAGAACCCAAGGATGCCGCACCCCAGCTTCACAGTCCCCCACTCACCCGGGCCGCAGACCGTGGACTTGATGCCCGTCTTCTCCAGCACGGGGACGCGGTTGGTGGCGCCTTCGATGTGCTGGGTGAACACGTCCCAGTCCAGGTCAAAGAGGCCGAAGGCAAACTTGTCTGACACCTGCAAGAGCGGGGCAGGGCACCGTCTCCTTTGGCCCCAAGAAAGGCATGCGTCCCGCGCCAAACCTATCCTGTGATGGCTGCCCAGACCCCCGGCCAGGTGGGGGGCCAGGCCAGCCTCCGCTGGGTCGGATGAGCCCGAGGGCTGGTCACCCGCCGGTCCCTGCAGTTTGTCTCCCGTGCATCAACAGGGGGGCCTGTCTGTCCCCTTCCCCAGACTGCCCAGGCCCCCACCTGCTCTGCCTTGAGTGTCACAGTGGCCTCTGGCTGGTCACCCTGCTTCCCCGCCCTCCTTCAACCCCCTCCCCTAAGTCACACTGTGCCCTGCCGTGCTCACAAGGCCCCTGGGCTTCCCGTGGCCCTCAAAGCCCCACCCGCCTCTACCGCTGGCCCCACCACTGCAGGTAGACAGAGGCGATGTGATCACGGACGTTGGGCATGTTCTGGAAGGCAGACCTTCCCTGCACTCTCCAGGAAGTGTGAGCTCTATCTGAACTCAAGGCCTTCACCTCTAACCCGGCAGCTCCTCGCCAGACCTGCCCGTGTTGGCTTGTCCTCTCGGGGCAGGGCTCCACTTGGTCCCCTTCCTGGGAAAGCCCGCCCTGACCACCTGCCTAAAGGGCATCCTTCTGAGCCAGTCTCTCCAGGCTGACCCTTCCCCGGCTAACTGTGCTCAGTGCGCAAAGTAGCCACATAGTCCTTCAACTTGTGGACTAAATGCGTAAATGCAGGAGGGCCGCGGGGCCTCTGCCCCGGAAGCTGCCAGGGGAGCAGCCACACTGGGTGATGCTGCTGCAGGTGGTGCGGGGGAGGGCACAGGGTCACCTGCTGGTGGACAGAGGACTGAAGTGTCCTCATGATCTCAGCCGGTGCAGCCTCTAACTGCCAATGCTTTGAGGGAAAGCCCCCGCCTGCCCGGTTTGGCTGTGCCTGTGTGACGCGTCTTCAGGGATCAGAGCAAGATGCTTTGAGCCTGCTGTTTCTCAGGTGTGCCCTGAGGAACTTCGGGAGGGGGGGCTTCCTGGCAGAGGCCCTCTCCACACTGAGACGCAGCCCCAAACCCCTCCCGCCGCCCCAGCGCCCTCACCTCCCAGGGCATCTCACCTCCTCCCAAAAGATGGGGTTGGCCTCGTAGCCACCCACAGACAGGGCGTCCCCTTGGAGGCGGAGGTAGACAGAGGCATCATGGTCACGGACGTTGGGCATGTTCTGGAAGGCAGACAGAGTGGCCCTGCGTAAGCAGGGCTGGGTGGGGCTGGTTGCCTGAGGCTGGCGGGCCCGGCACCTCCACCAGGGAGCACAGGCCCAGGATGGACCCACGGCGCTTCCTTCTTGTTTTAGGACCCTGAGGACAGAGGGGACACGGGGCCTGAGTTACACACAGGGGAAAGACCGCTCCCACTCAAGTCTCTGCTTCCCCAAATCCTGCAGGGCAGCAGCCAAGGAGCAGGGAGGAGGAAGGCTGGATGGGGATGGAGGCGGGGCGGGGGAGAAGAAAGCGTGGCCCACAAAGACGAGGAACAGGAGGCACACCGTGGAGGAGGGAGGGTTGCCCACGCTGGAGGATGCGGAGCGGGTGGGGCAGAGGTGGTGCTTTAGCTCCAGTTGGGGGGGGTGGGAGGGAGACTGAACAAGCCCACACAACTTGTCCCCCTCCCAGATCACCTTAAATCTGCAGAAGCTGAGCTGTGGCTGCCCCAGGTCCCTCCAGAGAGGGTGACAGAGGATCTGACTCTGGGGACGGAGCAGGGGAGGGACTGCCATCCCCTCACCCCGATAGCAGACCGGAGACCCTGCTGCAGAGACGGTGAGTGGCCCAGAGAAGCCGGAGACGCTGACGCCGGGTCCCTCACCAAAGAGGAGGCCTTGTCCCGCGTGACCTCCCTGAGAGGCCTCCAGTCGTCCCCTCCAAGCTGCCGATCAGCCTGCTGCAAACTCACTTTCAAAAATGAAACTACAACAAGAACTTCAGAGACAGGACAGGATGGGTCCATAAAACAAGGTGCATGAGAAAGGAATCCAAGGTCAAGAAAGAAGTCTTTAAATTAGACACAACAGTCAAAATGCAACAGAAGGGTCAGGTAAGGCTGAGACCATCATCCGGCTGTTAGGCTAAAAAAGATGAAGAAATGGAAATTTGGAGGCGGAAAAATCAGAAAATCAGGTGAATCCTGAAAGTCCAACGTCCACCTTACAGAGTTACAGAAAGAGAAAACAGAGTTGAGCAAGATGTCAAAGCAACAGTCCAAGAAATCTCAGATCTAAAACCACGAGTCCATATGGAGGGCCCACGAGTGCCCGCCAAGCCCTGGCACTGGGTAGAGCCCATGCCCTGTGACACATCAGGACACCAGTGACCAGGAGGGTCACAAACAAAGCAACCATGTCGCTGGAGGCTGGAGACATGGAGAACATCTTCAAAATCCTGACGGACACTGATTTTAAACGTAGAATTCCAGACCCCGTCAAGCCATCAGTCACGTGTGAGGAGAGAATGAAGACTTTTGCAGACATTCATGGTCATAAAACATTTACTTCCCACATGCCCCTTCTCAGTAAACTGCCCGAGAACTGCTTTCACAAAAATAGGAAAATCAACTATGAAGGAATAAGCCACGGCTAACAGTAGACCCCAACAGAAGGGGTGGGAGGAAGGTCTCAGGTGACAGCTTAGCAACAGGTAGAGGCGGTCAGTCCCCAGCGGAGCAGGAGATCCGAGTCCTGGGGGGGGGCGGGGGGTGGGGGGGACGAGATTAGAGCCTTGACGTGGTCTATCTGATGTGCCTGAGTGTTCAGAAAACACCATCAGTAGGCGTTTGATGGAGTTGTTGAAACATTTGGGGAAAAACAGTGCCAGTTATGAATATAAATGTAAATATCCTCAACAAAACACTAGCAAAGTGGATCCAGCTGCATGTAAAAAAGAGAGGACACCGTCGCCAAGTGGGATCTGCCCAGGAATGCAAGGTTGGTTTAGTGCATGAAAGTCGATCATGGTGATATTGCACATCACAACAACAGAGCAAGACACAAAACAAATAATCATTTCAATAGATGCAGGAAAAGCCTTTAACAGAATTCAACACCTTTCATGATAAAAACCCTCAACAAACACTCAACAGACTTGGGATACAAGGGAACCTCCTCACTTGATAAAGGGTATCTACACAAGACCCACAGTAACGCCAGACATCATGGAGGAAGACCAGCTGACTTCCTCGAAGACCGGGAGCGAGGGCAAGGTGACCACTCTCACCGCTTCTGTTCCATGCTGCGTTGGAGGCTCCAGCCAGGGCCGCAGGGAGGCAGCAAAAGTTATAAAAGGCATCCGGATTGGAAAAGAAGAAGTGAAAAGATCCCTATTTACAGATAACATGATCTCGTATATAGAAAATCCTAAGGAACCCACTAAAAAAAGTACTAGAATTAATAAAAGAGTCGAGCAAAGCTGCAGAATATAAGGTGAATACACAAAAACAAAAAAACCTAAAACGTTCGTATTTCAATACACTAGCATTGAACAATGTGAAAAGGAAATTAAATAATTCCATTTACATTATCATCACAAAAATAATATGTTTGCGAATAAATTTAACAAAAGATGTGTAAAACTTGCATTGTAACACCTAGAAAATATTTTTGGAAGAAAGTAGAGATCTAAATAAGTGGAAAGGAACCCCATGCTCATGAAATAAAAGACTTGCTGTTTACTGTTAAGGTGACAACACACCCCAAACGGATCTACAGATTCAACACGATCCCTGTCAAAATCTTAGCTGGCTTTCTTGCAGAAACTGACAAGGTAATTTCAAAATTCCTATGGGAATGCAAGGGACGCAGAATATTCTAAACAACCCTGAAAAGGAAGAACAAAGTTAAAGGACTCACTAATTTCAAAACTTATCACAAAGCTGCAGCAGACAGAACAGTGGCACTGACACAAGGACAGACATCAGCTCACCGGAGTAGAACTGAGAGTCCAGGACGGACCTTTGTACTGACGGTCGATCGATTTGCAACACCAGTGACAGGACGAGATGAAATAGTCTGATCGGCAAATGCTGCCGTGACAACTGGATAGCCGCACGCGAAGGAACGAGGTCGGACCCCTTCCTCACGCCATACACAAAATCTAACTCGAGATGGGTCCCAGACCTAATTGTAAGAGCTGAAACTATAAATGTCTTAGAAGAAGGCATTAGGAGTAAATCTTTGTGGTCTTGGGTTAGAAAACATCTCCTTAAATACGACACCAAAAGCGCAAACGACAAAAGGGAAAAATAGAGCTGGATTGGAAGTCACAAAAATGTAAAACTCGTGCTGCAAACATACCATAAAGAAGGTGAGAAGACAACCCGCCGCACTGGAGAAGACGTCTGTAAACCGTGTATCTGGTGCAGGACTTACGGCCAGAACACATGAAGGGCTCCGACGACTCGGTAAAAAGACAAGCAACTCTCTTGAAAGACGGGCAAAGGGTTGAGTAGACGTTTCCCCAAAGAAGGGGCCAAGTGGCAGCAGGCCATGGAAAGATGCTCCCAGTCAGCAGGTGACGCAGACCGACGCGATGCCACGTCACACCTTCCGGGATGACTAGAGTAAGACAGACAGTAGCGAGAGCTGGCGAGGACGTGGGGACAGCGGGTCCCTCATGCACCACTGGCGGCAAAGTGGTGCAGCTTCTCCGGAGAACAGCACGACGGATCCTCAAGATGCAAACACAGAGCTGTCATGTGACCCAGCACGGCCACGTGACCTGGCGTGGCCACTCCTACATACGGGTCAGAATCCCTTATCTGGAATTCTTGGGACCAGAGTGTTTTGGATTGCGGATTTTTTCATATTTTGGAATATCTGCATTATATCCTGACCAGTTGAGCATCTCAAATCTGAAAAGCCGAAATCCGAAACATTCCAGTGCGCACTTCCTTTGAGCGTCGTGCTGGTGCTCAGAGAGGTTGGGTCTGGGAGCACTTCGGATTTGGATTTTTGGATTTGGGATGCTCAGCCTATGTATGCTCGAGAGAAATGAAAACAGTCCACACAGAAATGTGTACACTTATATTCACAGCAGCACTGTTCGTAATAACCAAAAAGTGGAAACAACTCAACGTCCATTGATGGCGAAATGGGTAAATAGTAATAAAATGTGCTGTATTTGTACAACAGAATCCTGTTCAGCTGCCAGAAGGAGTGCGGCGCTGGCACCTGCACCACCTGGGTGCGCCCCGAGACGCCGTGCGGAGGGCAAGAAGCCAGACGCCCCGTGAGATTCCGTCTGCGTAATGTCCAGAGTAGGAAAATCCCAGGACAGGGTGCGGAGTGGGAACGCCTGGTAGCAGGTGTGGGTTTGGGGCACGAGGATGACGTCACACACACCTATAGCGTTGCGCATGCACACACACACGTGCACACACGCACGCACACGTGACGGTTACACCAGAAACTGAGCAGCTGGGAAACTGAAGGAAACACAAAACGCTGGACACCGCTTGCTCGGGAGATAACAGTATTTTTGCAGCCGTATCTTGCACGCGGCCCTACCAACATAACAGCAAACGACAGAGCAAAACCACGCAGAAGGCGAGCCCGCGTGGGAAGAGACCACCGCCACGGTGGCTCCTCTGAGCGTGGGAACCGCGTCTTCTCAACACCTCCTCACCACCCCTGCCCCGGAGAGCAATGTGGGGGTGTGACCCTGCGTGCCAGCTCCTAGCGCAGAGGGGGTGCTCTGGCAGATGCCCCGGCAGATGCCCCCAGCCTCCAGGCCCTGCTCCTATAGAGCTGGAGCAAGAACATCCGCACTGAGAGACGGTTGTCAGGAGGCACGTTGACGTTCTCGGTAACTGAACGCTGGTTAAAAATAATAAGTTATGTCATTGCCTCCACCAGCACGATTGCTCCAAAGCCCAAACAAAGGAAAGCCCAGCGCTCCCTGGAGCAGAGCGGTGGGGACACCTGGTGGCCAGGGAAGCCCCCGACATTTGTCCCGGCAGGACCAGTGTCCTGACATTCCCGCCCTGGCACAGCCCCCACTGCCTTCGAGCACCCAGCATGCCCAGCTCAGCACCAGGGTGTCCACCTGGCACCCAGGCTGCTCTCTCCATGAGGGAGCTCCCCTGCTCTGGCTGTCCCCAGTACGGCCCTGTGCCATTGACGTCCCTGCGTCCTGACCGCAGCCCACTCCCCTCCATCAGTTCCTGCTTCTCCCCCCACCCACCCCATCCAAGTCCCGCCTGATGGCCCTGCCTTCCTTGGCCTCTCCCACCAAGCACTGGCCGACTGGCCCATTCCACACCCTCGGTCATCGTCAGGGTCAGCACAGCTGTGACCTCGTGTGCACCTGCTGCGGGCAGGCACCACGCTTAGCTGCCTCACTCCACGCTCCCCTCAGCTCAGCCCTTGCTGTAGGGACAGTGATTGCCCATTTGGCAGAAAAGGAAACTGAGGCTCAGAGTGGTGACTACGCTTTTCTGGGCTGGGCAATGGAGCGGTCAGCATTCAAATCCAGAGCCGGGGCTCTTGCCCACCGCTGTGCCCTGGGATAGAGCTGCCACCCTTGCTTGGAGGATGGTTGCCATGGGAAACGTTGGAGAGCCCGAGGCCACCTGCCTTAACGGAGGCAGAGATCAGCGAGGGAAGGGAGTGGGACGGAGCGCTGGGACCCAGGCCCGGGATGGCTCCTCGGAACGGAGGACGCTGGGGCAACAGCCCTCTGGCTGCCCCAGAGAAAGGTGAACAGCGTGTGAGCCCTGAGCCCTCACCTACCAGCCGGAGCCCCCGCCCCCAGGCTGTGAGGCAGTGTCTGGTCCAGACAGTGTCCCTCAGCACAAGGCTGCCAGCCAACAGGGAGGGGTGGACGCACCCCCCAGGACAGACCCCCCTGGCTACGGGACCTGCCTGGCCATGACGAGGTTGTTCTCTGGCCTGTCCAGGGGTCAGACCACGGAGGCGGGCAGGTCGGGGTCGGAGGCCGCTGCTCTCCCAGAGTCAAACCAACTGCCCCCTGCAGCCTCCCGAAGTACCGACTTCCAGACACCTGCACGTGGCCAGGGGGCCGCAGGGGAGCTTGTGGGACTTTGTCTGGAGCCCCAAATTTCTAATCTTCTCCTGCTGAGTCTCAGAGCTTCTGGGACTCGTAGCCCTTTCCTTGTGCCACGTACCGAGAGGCACACGGGGACCCAAAGGGCTTTGTAAATAACACCCTCATAGGAGGGGGCGGCTGCAGAGGCCCAGGCTGAGCGCCGGCTTCTTCCCTGAAAGGTGCCTCCGAGACAGGAGTTAGGAGGAGTCCAGTCCAGGGGCTTGGAGCCACAGTCCTGGGCTCCGTGGACACCCTGTGGCCACGCTCCCTGCAGCCCCATCGCTGGGACTCAGCCTCTGTTCCGCTCTCCCGGAGCCCGCTGCGGTCTGAGGGCGACCCCTCGTGGCCACCTGGGGGAGCGGCTCTCCCCACGGACCCCATGGAGGCCTCAGTGCTCGGCCTCAAGCAGCATGGTAGCTCTTTGCCCTGCACACCCAGCAGTATGCCAGCGACCCTCCGTGGGCGTCTGCTGGACGTCACACTCGTTCTATGACGGGGGCTATGTCAGGGGAGGGGCTTGCCCTGGGCCCACTGGGACCCAGGCCGCCCCACCTCCCAGCCTCTCCATTGCTCTGGTGCCTCCGTGGCGAATGGAGGGATGCCAGGCTCACGCAGGGCGGGGACGGGCCGCTGCAGGTCCAGGCACCCCGCTTTGCTGGGCTGACCCTAGCAAGGGCAGTCTCTCATACTGTCCCCACCCTGCAGCCTCAGCCCTGCCTCACCTAGATGCAGCCTCCTCCTCCGGGAGCCGCCCCTGGTCCACCAGGGCTGGGGTCCCATCAGAGCCCCGGTGAGCACGACTTGGAATTGCCTGTTCACTTGTCTGTACCCTCCCCAGCTCTCATCCTGTTACAGCCACGGTTTCTAGAACACAGCCCGGAACACGGAGCTCACCCAGTCGCCGCTGGATGGAGAGTGGGAGGGAGGTTGGGTGGAACGGTGGGGGGATGGGTTCTAAACGGGCGGGAGGGAGGGACAGCTGAAGGGAGACCCCAGAGCTGGCCCCCCAGCCCTCAGGGCGTGGCTTCTCAATGATGTCCGAACCACAGTCTGTCCTGCACGGTGCAGCCAGCCGAGCTTTTAGCCATGCTGCGCCCAGGAGTTTCAGAGACCCCGGCACGTTTGCATGCTTCCAAATGTGCCCAGGGCCTGTCTCAGAGGGCACCGATTCCCGGCACTCAGAACCTCTCTGCGAGCCCTCCGCCAAGGGAGGCCAGGGGCCTGAGGTGCCCCTGCCGGCAGCTGGGGCTGGGCGCCCCCTGCCCTCTCTCCTCTCGGCTGTGGTGGTGGCCAGGAGCTTCCTGCCCACCGGCCACCACGCCCCCTCCATCCATCACGCAGCCATCCTTGCTCCTGCCTCTCTCTGCCCAGCCCTCCCCCACCCGTGCATGTCTCCATCCGCGCATTCCTCCTCCCACTCGCCCCTTGTCCCTGCCTCCACGGATTCACCGGTCCACACACTCCCTTCCCTCTGCCCATCCTGCCGTCCTTCCATCCACCCGTTCCTCCCTTGGTCCCTCCCCCCCTCTGTCCATCCGCTTGCTCGGCTACTCATCCATCCATGCATCTGTCTGTCCATTCCCTCTTCCAGACTTCTGTCCACCCACCAATCTACGCGCCCTTCTAGCCGTCAATTCACCCCTCCCTCTGCCCACTTCCCAGCTGAGGTGATTGAGGATCAGGGCAGCGAGGGAACCCAGGAGGGTCACACCACCTGTATGTGGCCAAGCTGGGATTCAGGGCCAAGTCCCTGCACCACCACCACCCCCTGCCCAGCCTGACATAGAACCCGGAGCTGTCCGCCTACCTGGATGCCCTCGATGCGCTCAGTGACGACGTAGGCATGGTGCATGGCCACCAGCGGGACCTTGACTCCAGCCATCCGGCCCACAGCACTCGCCCACACTCCTGCAGGCAGAGCACAGCCAGCTCAGCTCTGCTGGCACCTGCCGGGAGCTGCCGCCCAGCTGGGCCTACGGTACCTGTGCAGACCTGTCTACCTTGCAGACTCCCTGACTCAGACAGAGGCCTGCAGAGGTGGGACAGGTTTAGGGGGCAGCCAGCATGGCCACCCGGGAATCAGGAGAAATGCCATTCCCACCTGCACAGTTGACCACGCAGGGTGTCTGGATGGAGCCCTGCTCTGTCTCCACGGCCGTAACCCGTCGCGCCCCAAAGTCATCTGTCCGCACACGGATGCCAGTCACTGGGCAGTTCTCAATGACCTGGGATCAAAAGGGACCACTTCTAAAGCCACACCGAGCTCGCTGAGGGGCACTGACCGCCTACCCTTGAGCCACCTCCCTTCCTGGCTGGGACCCGAGGACACTGTTCTGCTAGCGGCAGGTCTCATGGGATGAAGTCGGGGAAGTGGGGTAACCAGGGCACCAGAAAACTGAAACCCACCCGTCCTTTGACAGGGGAACTTGCCACAAATGCGGGACCCTTTTTCTTTCTTTTTTTTTTTTTTGAGACAGAGTCTCACTCTCTTGCCTGGAGCGAGTGCCGTGGCAACAGCCTAGCTCACAGCAACCTCAAACTCCTGGGCTCAAGCGATCCTACTGTCTCAGCCTCCCAAGTAGCTGGGACTACAGGCATGCGCCACCATGCCTGGCTAATTTTTTCTATATATATTTTCAGCTGTCCAATTAATTTCTTTCTATTTTTGGTAGAGACGGGGGTCTCGCTCTTGCTCAGGCTGGTCTCGAACTCCTGAGCTCAGAACGATCCGCCCGCCTCGGCCTCCCAGAGTGCTAGGATTACAGGCGTGAGCCACCATGCCCGGGCACGGGACCCTTTTTCATTACGTGAAAAAGTAGCCGACTTTCTTTTTTTAAGCAAGACATTCGATTAATGAAAAGACGTCTGTGGTCTACTGTTTGTTCATGTCCCCAAACCACATAGACATGGTTCCATGTAGTACACACACATATCTTCATGGAAAACAGTCCTGGGAGTGAAACACACTAAAATATCAACGCTGACTACTGCTGGGTGATTTTCACTTCTTTTTTGTTTATTTGTCTTCTTTTTGCTTATTCAAATTTTTTTACAACTACCTGTGTAATTCGGACAAAGGGAGATACAAATTGCAAGAAGGCATTTTAGGGGATTCGCTTGTGGGGCAGAGTCAAACCCAGGAGGGGAGGCAGGAAGGGGCTGCACCCGTGGACGAGACTGAGGTCTCCAAACAGACCCCGGGCACCGCCTCCCCTTTGCAGGAGTGGATCAGAAGGCCCAGAGAGGTCATAACGGGCCCAGGGTCACACGGCACTCAGAAAAGGTGCCTGCCCTCTTGCCTTCTGCTCTCCAGGCTCTTAGGCAGGAAGGCGGGCTGGGAGCAGGGGACCAGAGCCACCAGTACCTGTGCTCCCCGGGCAGCCGCCGCCCTGGCCAGGGCGGTGCAGGTGCCGGCGGGGTCCATGGTACCGTCGTGTGGCACGTGCAGGGTCCCGTAGAGGTCGTCCACGTTCATCAGCGGGTACAGCGCCTTGGTCTCTGCGGGGCTCAGCACGTGGGACTCCACGCCGTAGGCCTTGCCCAGCTGGGGGACCCCAGGAGATTGACCAGCCGTGGGGAGCATGGCCGCAGGCCCCTCCCCCCTTCCTCCCAGGAGCCTCCCGGTCCCCACACCGGCCCCACGCCGAGGCTGGACGGTCCCCTCCCCACCCCCCTACCCCCCTCCTGCTATTGTGTCATTGACAGGAGCACGGGCCAGGGCGTGGCACTCGGTCCATCGTATGAAATGAGCTGCCCACAAGCCCAGGAGTCCGGCCAGGCATCAGGTTCCCGGTCACCGGCTCAGGTGACACCAGCCCAGGCTGCGGTGCCAGGTAGACCACGCCCCACCGCACTTGATTGGCGCAAGCACAGCCAATCGGCGACCTCGGGCTGGCCCATCAGGGCAGGCTCCGCCTAGCCAGGGATGAGCTCGGCCAATCAGGTTCTCTGGGAATTCCGAATGAAGGGTGGCAAAGTCACTTGCTCCAGGTGGCCCAGTCGCAAGGGCAGTGCGGGGGTTGGAACCCAGATCTGTCACCTGTCGGGGCTCCTTACTGGGGCGGGGGGCGCACCCCCGATGCGAGTCCCCCCCCCCAGGGAGCGCACCCCCGATGTGAGACCCACCCCCGGAGCGCACGCACCGACATGAGCCTCTTGTACTCGTCCAGGCGCTGCCGGTTGGACGCGATGAAGAGGCCGCCGTTCTGGATCCAGCCCGAGTGCAGCCCGGTCTCCTCCTCCAGCTCGCGGCTCACCACGCGCCGCGTGTGGGCCAGAAGCTCCACCTCCACGTCGCTGGGCCGCAGCTGCCACAACAGGCCTGTCCCGGGAAGGAGGAGCAGCAGGTCAGTCCCCAGTCCCCAGTGAGGGGAGCTGCACCCTTTCCCCACCCCTGCAGCATATCCGGTAACCCCGGGGGAGCCCAGAGAGGCTGTTGGGCAGGAAGTGACTGGGTCAAAGCTAATGCTAGGGCGGACCCCACCTCTTGGGTGGAGAGTGACAATATCCAAGCTCCCACTTATGGAGCACCTGCTGTGTGCCAAGCCCAGTGCTGAGCCTGTCCCGGTGATATCACCGAACCTATGAGGGGGCGTGATTATTTTATAGATGAAATGAAGGTGGCACCAAAGGGCTCTGTCCCACGGTCACAGAGCAGGTGGGCAGTGGGCAGCTCCCAGCCCACATTTCTGCTCTTCCCAGCAAAGGCTGCCCTGTTCAGCGGCTGAGTCTGGGAAGTGAGGCCAGGGACGTGGCTGGGGTCACGTCGGGGGAGAGGCTGTGTGAGCCCAGCTAAGGTGGGCACGAGAGGGCAAGCGCAAGGCTTGGAGGCAGCAGAGTGAGGGAGCCGGCTCAAGTGGGAGTGCACCTCTCCCTGGCTCCATGGCCAGTGGGCCTCACACTGGGAGCTCAAGGTTGGCCAGGGGCAGGGGGTGTTTACACCACAGGAATGGGCAGGCGCTGCAGACCAGGACAGCTGCTTCCCAGGACACCCCTGGGTGAAAGGGTTAAGGCAGAAGCTTGGCTGCCCTGCGGACATGCACACCATAGGTGCTTAATATATGCCCACTGGTTAATTAAGTGGCCCGTCTGTCCTCCCCTGCTCCCAGGACACTCTCATCCCTGATGGTCCATCCTGGAAAGGGGCTTCTGCTCTTAGCACAGACAACTGCCTGGGGCTTCCAGCCCCTCCAGGGCTACACAGGCAGCGTCTGCTCCCTTCTGCCCACACAGGTCTTCAGAGACTTGGGGACAAGCGGTCCCCCAAATGTGCGGCCTGCAGACTCACCACAAGTCTTTTCTCAGTGGTCTCTCCCCTCCGGCTCAGCTGCCTCTAACAGGCTTGTGGTTGTCAACCCAGACCCGGCTCCATGCTGAGTCCTGTCCCTCCCCCGGCCCCTGGCTCCTACCCGCCGTGTGCCAGGTGGTCCCAGAGGTCAGCCGCTCGCGCTCCAGCAGCACCACTCCACCCACGCCCAGCTTGGCCAGGTGGTACAGGGTCTGGCAGCCCAGGCTGCCCCCGCCGATGACCACCACATTGGCCGTGGTGGGCAGAGGCTGGCTGGGGCCTCGGGCCACTGCTGAAGGGTCTTGTGCATCCTTCAGGGTCCGCTGATATGGCACACTCTTCTCAGCCGTGGGGCTGGCTGCACCGGTCAGGGGGCGCAGCCCCAGGCCCCGGGCGGGGCTCCAGGAAGCGCACACAGTGGCCACACGCAGGGCTCGGCTCAGCGACGCCATGGGGACTCTGGGCTTCAGCACCGCAGGGAGCTGGGGAGAGAGCCAGGCTGGGTGGGTGCTAAGGGGACACAGTGGGGGCTGTGCTAAGCGAGTGCCCAGGGGAATATGGGCCCCCGTGGCGATACCTTCCAGGGCCTTCCTCTTGCTGCCTCCCAAGATATTTGTTCATTCATTCATTCATTCATCCTGCATGCACATATTGAGGGCCTGGCATACAGCAGGCTCTGGCTGGGCCCAAGGGTGACCATGGTCGGGACAGGCCTCTGCCAGCCCCCAAGACAGTAAGGTCAAAGCTGGGGCCTCAGGAGAGGCAGAGAAGAGGGCCTGGCAGATGTCCCACGTGAGGCCTGGGAGAGTGGGGACACCAATGAGGGAGGGCAGGGAGGACGGAGGGGCCTGGGACAGAGGACCAAGTTCAGCAAACCAGGAGCTCCGTTCTCATGGACACTCAGCCCCAGACTGCAGACGGTAAGAGGATGTCGGGGGGCGGCCGGAGTGCAGAGGGGCCCATCCCACCAGCCTAGAGTGCCAAGATGCCACCGAGCGCCTGTGACCCACGGGTTATGGGGCGGGGGTGGGACTGGGGAGGCAGGAGCCCCAGAGGAGGCAGTGGTGACAGGGCAGGGCTGGGGCCTGTGGTGAGGGGATGGCGTCACCTGCGCACCCACAGGGAGAATGGGAGGAGGACAGGGAGCAGGTGGCGCAGGGTGCTGGCGGCAGCCTAGAGACACGACACCCGACCCTCAAGCGTGGAGCCAGCACGTTCCCCGGGCAGCCCCCTCCCAAGCCCAGATGCGAGTCGTTTCTCCCTCATCGGCGCCAAGCCTCTGGGTCCCGAGGCGAAAGCTGATAGGGTCCCAGCCCCATCCTCCCAGCGCCACCCCAGAAGCCGGGTTGAGGGGCCTCCCTCCTTCAGGGTCTTCCCGGCTGGCCTTCAGGGTTTGCCCAAATCCCTCCTCCTTTGGGAAGCCCTCCCAGACCTGCCAGCCAGAAAATTCTAATAATTATGAGAGAAGATGGAGCAGGGAGCCCAGTCTCAGGAGAGAAGGTGCCAAGGGCGTCTCCCTGGGGGTGTGTCCTGCCCGACATGGGGAGGAAAAGGACTTCAAAGGGCCTCCGTGCCCTTCTCTGGGCGCAGCAGGAAAAGGGAAAGGGGTCTGGCTGTGACCCGAGGTGCCCAGGTGGGCTGTGCCGCCACACTAATTGTGACACCTGATGCGAGTTAGCCAATCAGTGAAGAAAATCAGCTTCCCTTCCCAGGTGGGACCACCGGCTGAGCGCGCGCCCTCACGCCCGCTGAACACCTGCAGCTGCTCGGCCTCTGCGGGCGGCAAGACTGGCGTCCCTGCTTCACGGGCAGAAGTCTGAGCCACGGAGGGACTCCCTCAGGTGGCTGGGACCACGGGGCCACCGTGCGGCTGCACTGGGGCACAAGGCCAGGCCCGGGTGGCTCCAAAGGCTACACACCCTGCACCCCTCTCCCACCACCCTGGGGGCCTGGTTTCGGGGAGGCTGGGGACCCACTGCCACACCCTGTCCCACCTGCACCGTGGGTGCTACCCGAGCCCTTGCTGGTCGTGGGCCCCTGTCCTGGGCACAGTGGGGGACGAGGGAGGGGCCCAGCTCTCAGGTGGGACAGGGCTGCCTTCCCACCCAGCGTTCCTCACCCCCCACCAAGGGGAGGCAGCTGTGATCCGAGAGGCTCCGGGGAGGGGCCTGAGCGGGGCTTGCTGGCAGGAGCTTGTCCTCGGCCTCCCAGTCCCCATTCTCAGCCACCCTCACCCCAGTGTGACAGCCCACCTGCTTCTGCCCACAGAGGTGGCCCTGGACAGGGAGGTGGCCCTGGACAGACATGCCCCCCTGCATGCGTCTGTGCTCACCTTCGGTCCTTGAAGGTCCTTGGTCTTCCAGGAGCCCCCACGAGGGGTGTCCTACTGGGGTAAAGTCATGGGTCACCGAGGAAGGCTCTCCAAGGCCAGGACCTGCCCCTCCTCCCCCCTCGGCTGAGCAGCACTGCCCAGGGCACAGGGCACCTGGTCTGCTTCTGGGCAAAAGCCGCCTTCCCCCGCAACCACTGCCCAGCGCAAACACTGCTGGCCAGGAAGCTGCCACACGCCCCTCACCTGGTCTCTCCTGGCCTCAGCCTGGGGCTGGGGGCTGGCAGCGGCCCCAGTGGGGGCAGCCCCAGGGCTCCTTCTGCCTCCACCTCCCCAGAAGCAGCTGCTTCAACATTAGCCTGCTCTCCTGCGCCCTCCGACTCTCCACCAGCTCCGGCAGCTGCCCGAGAGCGAGGGCGCGGACAGCCCTGAGCTTGGGGTCAGACAGACAGTGGGGGCTTTGTCACAGGGCCGAGGCCTTGAGCAACAACTTAACCTCGCAGAGCAGGAGGCACAGATGTGCCCTCCTCACAGGCTGCAGGAGGAAGGGGGTCGGGCGAGGAAAGCCTTCCCCGGTGGGGGAGAGCGGAGGGGTGCCAAGGCCCTGGCCGCCCACCCACCAGATGGCCCAGCAACCAGAGGCAGAGGGAGGTCCCACCAGCTCCAGGACAGTCCCAGCCCCGCCCAGCCGGGGGAGGCCCCCAGCCTTGCCCCTCCTAGGGGTGTACCTCTGGCCAGCCAGAGCCCCCTTGGCCCCGAGAGCCACAGTGGCAGTGGCAGTGGCAGTGGCGCCCTCAGCTTCTTCCTTCCGAGCAGCGGCCCAGCCGGAACCCGGGCAGCCCCATGTCACCGCCCAGATGTGGGCGGGGAGGCACCACCCACCGCCGAGGCCTCTAGGCCTGGGCCACGGCCAAGTGGACAGCCTGAGGGCCGCAAGGCAGGGCTGTGAACCCTGCGCCCCAGCAGCCCTGGGCGACCTGGCAGGTGACCTCCCCATCTGACCCTCACTCCCTCGTCTCTGAAACAGGGGTCGCAGGGTTGCTGCAGTGAACCTGTGCACCCCTGCCTGCCCCAGCTTCCCTGAGCTCCCCACGCCCCAGTGAGCCCAGCGCAGGCCCGGTGGACAGAAAGTGCAGCATTGTGTTGGGCCCCTGCTGTGGCACCGGGGTTGCCTTGGCAACGTCGTCTCGCACGTACCTGTGCTCCGGCCTCAGTTTGCTCACCCCAGGGCAGGGCACTCACCGTCTTCAGAGGCAGGTGAGAAAGTCTGCATTGACCCCCGGGACAGTACCCCTGAACTGTCTGCACCCCATCCTGGGCTCCTGGTCCCTCCCGCACCTGGCAAGTGGCCCTGAGCCACTTGCTCTTTTGCGGCACAGTGCTCAGGCCCCAGGGTGGGGGTTCCTGCCTCCATTTGATGGTTAGGGGACAGCAGAGCCCACAGAGGGACCAGCTTGCCCTGGGCCACGCAGCAGGCTGGGGGAGGCAGACCTGAAGTTTGGTTCTGACTCTGGGTCCAGGGCAGGTGTGCGCTCCCAGGCAGGAGCAGACTCTCAGAATGAGTAAGTAGATACAAGCTGCTGATGTCCGGAGAATCAGAGTCTGTGCTGACGTGAAACAGGACCTCCTCCTCCGGTGGCTCCAAGGGACGGGTATTTAAACCACGGCAGTTACTACTGCGGTGTGCCGCTGCCAGTACCGTAAGTGACCATGACAGTCATGCTGCTGCAACTCACGCTGCTCAGTTGTGCTCTGCTCTGCATTGACGCCATCTGTCTTGCTGCCAGCTCGTCTGTCCTCTACGTTTACTGAGTGCCTAATGTATACAAAGCACTGCTGGGAAACCCAGAGACACCCAAGGCTCAGTCCCTGCCCTGGCAGAGCTCAGGATCCAGGAGGCAGGCAACTCTGGGGAGAGGAGACAGCACAAGGCTGGCTGCGACCGGGGCCACTCTGAGCGGGTCGTCCTCCCTTCCGGCAGGGAGCCCAGGAGGGCCTCTCAGAGGAGGGGGGCCTGCCCATGTGCTGTCCCTGCCCCGAGGGCAGAGAGACCACTGCCTGGTCCCCTGGCCCCCAGAGGAAAGCTGGCCCTGCCAGTTTGAGGCTTCCCTGGGGTGTGTGGGGGTCCCGGGCACAGGAGACTGGCCTGGCCCACCTACCCAGCAGCCGGGTAGGGCCGTGCTCCTCACAGGATGAGGAACGAGTTAGAGAGGGTGAGGGAGGAGCGTGTGGGGGGGTGCGCGGGCAGGACCAGTCGCCGCGGTCAGGGCAGCGGCTGGGCAGCCCACCCCTCTCCTGGCCCTGCACTCAAACTATTGCAAAACTGTCATAAGCCAAGCAAGCAGCACAATCGCCCTGGACTTTGGACAAGAGGCGGTGGCTTGGGGGCTGGCCCTGGCTGTGTCAGCATCGCAGGATCCATCACCCCTCAGGGCCGCTTAGCGCCCTACTCGGGTATGTGACGGGGGAAAGGCTGTCTCTCCCGCAGGCTGGAGATGCGGGGCCGAGACAGGGTCCTACCGCCAACCCGCATGACCTCAGGCTGGTCTCATCACCTCTCCCTTCGCAGAGACTCAGTTTCCCCATCTAGGAAGCAGAGGCTGGAACCCCTGCAGTGGCAGCTTCATGGGAGTTCTGTGAATTTCCCCGAGTGTTTTTACTTTCCGCTTCTAGCGTACTTTGAAGAAAACTGGTGCACATCGAAGTCATGGGCGATCTTACATTCAGGGTGAGGGGCTCCTCCAGGCCCACAGATCACAGCGGGGGCTGTGCTGGGCTCGGCCCTCTGCCTCATGGCCGGGACACACGTGGGCCAGCCCGAGACTCTGCCTCTGGCTGAGGCTGGCCCTCTCCGCGGGCTCCG
Organism: Indri indri; assembly: GCA_004363605.1. Lineage (NCBI taxonomy): Eukaryota > Metazoa > Chordata > Mammalia > Primates > Indriidae > Indri > Indri indri. The sequence continues at coordinate 46,725 of RJWJ010009187.1, forward strand.
GCCAGCCCTCGGCCCCCACCTGCTGCCCAGGCTCCCGGGGCAGAGGGGGGGGTCTGCAGGCCGCCCTCTGTGGGGCAGGAGTCCAGGTGGGACGGGGCGGTCCTGGGGGAGGAGGCTTGTCCACCGAGCTCCGCGTGCACCCCACGGAGCGAGCACCAGACAACACCCCGACCAGTGACCCGCCGACGTCCTGCTGATGCAGAGGAAGGGGACCTGGGGGGCAGGCGGCGGGCTGGGCACCTCAGGTGTGTCATGTCAGGTGAGATAGGAACGGCCACTGCCCACTGCGCGGATGAGACAACCGAGGTAGAACACAGCCAGTGGGTGCCAGAGCCAGGCAATTCATGGGCCGGGCAAATTTCCAGAACAATTTTCAAGACTGGGTTTACACTGCCAAGATTTTATTTTTCCTATGAGAATCTTCAAAGAAAACCACCATATCTCCATGATTTCATGAAGACACCATGTTTTGTGTCACCCACCGAAGCAGAAGGGACTCGTGGTCCCCCATCTGCCTGACACCCATGCACAGGAGCAGGTGGAAATGGCTCCGGGCCTATGGCCACCTGGACACCGGCATTCCCAGGAATGAGCAGCTGAAGTGACCCCTCCAGCACAGTGGGAGGGGCAGCCGCAGTGCCCAGGGTGCCGGTGCTCATGTCCCAGGGAACCCGCTTCCCTCCATGACCGGTTTCCAACGTCATCCGAGAGTGAAACCAGCATGGCGGTGAAAGGTCCCCACGCTGAGCCGGTGCAGGGCAGGCGCCCAGTGTGCTGCATAAACCGTCGAGGGGCACTGTGTCCACAGCTGTGGGCACTGCGGGCACTGCCGCAGTCCCACAGGGAGATGGGCCATGAGGCTTCGGCCGGACATCCTGCCCGCGGTGGGTGGCTCTGGGCTGTCCTCAGGCCCGGGCACAGGTGCCCACTCCACAGGGGGGTGTTTGGAGGGAAGGATGAAGCAGCAACTGAGACCCCACAGCACCGCCAGACCCTCGGCCGCAGCCAAACCCTCCAGGGCTCTTACACAGGCCGCGGGCAGGGACCCCGGGCGTGACCCAGCTGTGCTTCTCATCTTACTGGGTCGTCTCCCAGGTTCCCAAGTTTCTCCACCTACATGGGGCCCACCCCTTGTCGGACACCCCGGGCAGGGGGCCTCTTGTCCTCTAGGGTGGCCGCTCTGCCCTTTCACGCTCCCTGCTGGCATCTGGGAGCTCTGCCTGTCCCACGCAGCCTGGGACGCCTGGCTGCAGGGTCTCCTGTGCGAAGTGTGGTCTCACAGGGAGCAGAGGGTGGGAGACCTGGGGGCTGGCAGGAGAGATAGGCAGCCCTGCCAAGGAACAGTGCTGCAGCCAAACCAGAACGGGGGCTCTGGGGTCAGGCCAAGCTGGGCAAGAGGTCACGTGTGACCTTGGGAAAGTCACATAACGTGGCTAAGCCTGTTTCCACCTCCAAAAAATGGGCAGTTGCATCCCTCCTCCCAGGAGTGTTTCTACAGCTCAGACACAGCGTCCACCAAGGCTGTGCCAGCCCTGCCCACGGCGGGGGGCGGGGGGGGGCATCCACGGTCGTCAGAATGAAGGGCCTGGTGCCCTGGTTCCCCCGTGACCCCCACGGGCAGCAGTTCTCAGTGAACAGGAGCGCATGGCTCTGACCCTCTCCAGTGTCAGGGCTGAGGCACCGCTCAGGAGTCAGGAGCCCGGGGCACTGGCACCTCCTCCCTGCTGGGCCCCACGCCCTGCCCCAGGTGGCCCTCCAGCTCCCCGGCTCCGGTCTGAGTACAGAGCCCCTGCCAACGCCTACCCCAAGCTCCCGCGAGCCCCCCGGCTCTCTGCTCCTCGGCCTGGGGTCCTCTCCAGGGCTTGGCTGGCAGCTGGGAATGCCCGCCCAGGGCTGGCCAGCAAGTGTCTGGTCCCTCCACGTGTGGGCCCCAGAACTCAGAGCTGGAGGCTCCCGAGGGAGGTGCTGGAGCAAGTGGGCCTCTTTGGCCTCAGAAGTCCCCCCAGGCCCTCCATGGGGGCATAGGAGGGGCTGTCCTGAAGCAGGTGGGGCCCAGACGACGGGCAGGGGCCTGAGCCCGGCTCTGGGCTGACCAGGGTGGAACGGTCTCACCACTGACCAGCTGCGCCACCTCGGAAGCGCAGCTCGCCTCCCTGTTTGTAGCAAACACTGACACCTGCCCAGCACTGCCGCAACCCACTTGGTCTCACGGTGCCCCATGGAGTCGGCCCCAAGGCAGGGCTGCTGGTCACTCGCCCCGGTGGCCACGATCCCGTCTCCTCTCCAGGGCAGTGCAGGCCCATCTCAGACCCCGCATTCCCCAGCATCCACTGCAGCCAGGAGTGGCCACAGGGGCCTCTGCTCCCTCCAGGGCCTCGAGGCAGGTGCTCTGGCAGCCTTGGGCCTCGGGTGGCTGTCAGGGAAGCCACGCTGAGGAGGGAGGCCGGGAGGGAGGAGCTGGGGTCCTGACCGTGGGGTCCGCTGGGGCAAGACAAACCACCCGACTGCTTCTCCAGAGAGGAGGGAGAAATACATCTCTGCTTTGTTTTTCTGTCATGCCCCACGGAACCTGCCTTAGTGGAGAGAGAGCGCCATTCTAATCTCCAACACACATTCGGAGGAACAGAGGCTCAGGAGGTGACAGATGTCCAGGGGTGGGGCTGGGATCTGGACCCCCTTTGCTGCCCATGAGGCTGCCTCGCGGGCTCTGCAGGATGCCGCGTGGGAAGTTCGGGGTGCTGTGCCCGTGGGGGGAGGGCGCCCAGCGGGCAGCTGTGGCACCATCATCCCCTTCAGACCCATGGCCTCTGCCAAGGCCAGGCCACACTGAGGCGCAGCACCCGGCCAGGGCAGACACTGTTGGGCTCACGCGAAGGAATCCGGCCACTCCCTCCTCCCCCCGGCATGAAAGGCTGACCACTCCTGCAGAAAAGAACCAGGTTTATTTGCAGTAAAAACTGTGGTCTGAAAAAACCCATTGGCAAGTGTACAGTCCGTGTTCCACTGGGGTCACCACCAGCTGTGGGGGCCCGGGCCCCCGACCCACATGCATCCGGCTCCTCTGTTCACAGCTAACGTCGGCCCTAGGTGCTAAGTCCCCCAGGGACGTCCCGTCTCTTGCTGACACCGCGTCCCAGCCTGCCCCCAGCCCTCCAACCACCCTGCATGGTGCAGTGCAAAAACAAAACCCAACTAAACACAAATAGCAAAACAAACACAGAACAAAAAAGTTCACAAAATCCAGGGTTCTAAATTATTTTTTCTCAGTGTCCTTCGTTATCTTGACGACTTGTTTCCTGACGAACTAAAATATACATCGTTTTCTTGCAATTATAAAATCTCTTCCTTATTCACAGATACATCATGGGAGATTTGGATGAAACAATTACAAACTTTTTTCCTCTTAGAAAACAAACAGGCCAAACGAAACGCAACAAAACAAAAATCCCAAAACCAACACACAAGAACTTTCTGACAACAGTAAACACAAAGGGGGCTGGCTGGTCCCCCTGCCGTCCTGGGCTCCCAGCGGGGCTGAGGGTCCCTCCAAAGTGCTCCGTGCACACGACACACAGGCCTGAGCGTGCGCTCCCCGGCCAAGGCGCCTCCACGTCTTAAGCCTTTGCAGGGTCTCCTTCCGTGGCCACCCCCACCCTCCTGACCCTCCCACCTCATCGTCCCCAGGCCCCGCCCTCTACAGGGACCAGTCTCCCCAATACCTGGCCGTGGCCCGGTCCCCTCCTCCCATAGGCTGTACAGGTGGCTAAAGGGGAGGGAAGCCCAGGTCTCAGCAGAAGCTTTGGCTCGGAGCTGGGAGGGAGCTGGTGTCACCAGGTCTCATGCAACATCAGGGTAGAGAACACAGGGTCTGGCTAAACCAGCCAGAGGTCGAAGGCCAGGAGTCGTCAGGAAGGGGGAGCACCCCCAAGAGCACTTATTCTGGGTTGGCTGCAGGCCCAGCGTGGGCTGCATAAGCTCCCGGAAGCAGGTCCCGCCACGCTAGAACCGACATCTCGTGCAAAGGCCGGG
>RJWJ010009188.1:0-33128 GCA_004363605.1 Indri indri
TGCAACAGCCCTCTTGGCTGCCATGAATGAGGCCTCTGCCTCCGGGGACCAGTCCCACTGGGCCCCCTTTTTGCACAATGAATGCAACGGCCGTAAGGCTTGGGCCCAGTGGGGAATGAATAGACGCCAATACCCCCAAAGCCCCACAAACACTTGTGACTGCTGTACTGCAGTGGCTCGGTCAAACGCTTGCATCTTATCTATCACCGCCTCGGGGACTGCTTTTGTCTTACCTGGCCAGACGACACCCGAGACCGACTGACAAGCCAGGCCCCTGGACCTTGGAGTCGTTTACCGCCCAACGCCATTGTTCGAGGAGGTTTGGAAGACTGGTGGCGGCTTCTTCTGGATTCGCTGTTCCGGGGAGTTCTCGGGTAGTTCTCCGGCGCCATCCCATACTGGGGGGGCGGCAGCCATGAGTCATTCAGGCAAGGAGCGACCACCGGTCTGTAGCCTCTGCCTCAGGGAAGGACGCGTAGTCATGGATTCAATTGCTCCATCTCCCTTGGGGGGCACAGGACGCCGTCCGTCCCTTCATCCCATAACACAACCACCAGGCAGGCACAGTCTCCTCAGGACGCCGTCTGTTCTGTTCCCTCAGCTCCCTCAGCTCCGCGGGGGCGTCGGCATGGGAGAGACGCTCCGTTACTGCAGGGTGCCTGCGCCCCCCCGCCCCCCCACCGTGGGCTGCGCATGCTCCACTCTGCTTTACCACCAGGCGGGCTCTCAGCAGGGGGGCGCCTGCCCTCGGTCTCCTGCACACTCGCAGTTTCCTCAGCGTCGGAGGTCGGACTGCTCGTTAATTCTTTCTGCAACTCCTGCAGGCGGGCTCCCAAATTTTCCTCTGTCTCTCCTAACTCCCTTACGTGGGCTTCCCGCCGCAGGGTGTCCTCATGCTGCTCCCGGAGGGCTGTGAGGAAGAGCCGGGCTGTGAGGAAAGGCCGGGCTGTGAGGAAGGGCCGGGCTGTGGGGAAGGGCCGGGCTGTGGGGAAGGGCCGGGCTGTGGGGAAGGGCCGGGCTGTGGGGAAGGGCCGGGCTGTGGGGAAGGGCCGGGCTGTGGGGAAGGGCCGGGCTGTGAGGAAGAGTCCGGCTGTGAGGAAGGGCCGGGCTGTGAGGAAGGGCCGGGCTGTGAGGAAGAGTCCGGCTGTGAGGAAGGGCCGGGCTGTGAGGAAGAGCCGGGCTGTGAGGAAGAGTCCGGCTGTGAGGAAGGGCCGGGCTGTGAGGAAGATTCCGGCTGTGAGGAAGGGCCGGGCTGTGTAAGGAAGGGCCGGGCTGTGAGGAAGATTCCGGCTGTGAGGAAGAGTCCGGCTGTGAGGAAGGGCGGCCAACACGACCAGCCCTGCTGGCTCCCCGGCCGCAGCGACTGCTCTGAGGCCCTCGAGGCCTGTTCCAGGGCGACAGGGGTCCATTCCACCTGCTCTGACTCCGTGGCAGGGCCACGACATGGGGACCGCTGCCACCGGCTGCCACGAGCCCGTAGGAGGCCACACGTCCTCCCCTGCTGGGGCGAAGCGGACAGTGCCTCGGCTGTACCCTGCTGGCTACGCCACCCGCGAGGAAGATGCTCCGTGGCTGCGCGAGCGCCGGGGCAGGCCTCGGAAATTGGAGGAAACGGCGAGTGTCAGCCAGCAGGTGAGACACGCTCTCTCTTGTTGGGGGACACGGCAGTGGCGGAAAGCACGGCCGAGAACATGGCGCGCGCTTATACGTGGCTCTGAGCAGCAGTGGCAACAGGCCACGGGAAAGCGCGATCACAGGGTTCGCACGGGAGATGACACCTTGGTTACACGCGTGTGCTGACTCACGCCTCCCTGGAAGGCCGGCTAACGGGGGAGCCGGGCGGGGAAAAACACGTGGCAGTCGTCTTAGTTGGGCCTGAGAAACCTGTTGCCTGTACAAATGCGGTTTCCCTGACAACAGGCTGCCTTTGTTGGGAGCTCGTAACCGGTAGGACCGATCCAACCATGTTTAAGGATACGTAACGCAGTCTGTTTCTTACTGCTTAAGTAAAATTAACGGTGCTTCAGCCACGTGAGATTTTATGTGTCCGTAATACTCCCTCACTCCTCTAGTCAAATCTGGCAGAAGAAAGGTAAGAGAGAGAGAAAAAAAATTAAAGCTCTAAAAGTATAATTACACACTCAGAGACAAAATCGCTTGGCTAAGCATCTTTCTATTAATTAGGATGTCATAAATTTCGCTGCCGTGGCTGATGCCGAGACATTGTATTTAGAAGAACCATTAAACGAAGACAAAAGAAAAACATCTGGAGTAGCTTTGCTCCAGCGTAGACCTCAGGCTGAAATCGCATTGTATTCCACTTCTCTTCTCTCCATTGCCTGCCAAATCCCCGAATTCCCCCTATTTCTGCGAGGTTACATCATAAGCATTTGATAAAAATAGTGTTGCTCTTCATAAAGGTTTCATATGCATCCGGAAAGCGAACAGAGCCCAGGTCGTAATTCCGGTTTCCTGAAGGATGCTCCCTGAAATCTGTCACTGAATTTTCCACTCCTTCAGACAGAGGTTTTGTTTTTTCCGTATCTATCGATGACTGACAGGTGAGGTGGGCAAGCCAAGCGCAATCGTTCAGAATCGCATTTGGCGCCGAAAAATGTGACTTTTCACATCCTTCCTTGACACAAAGAAGTTAGCAAGAGGCAAGTATGTTCGAATTCTAAAAAGGAGATTGTTGCTGCAGAATGGCTTTTCCCCAGAAGACCCTCTCTCAGAATTTCGGTTGTTGGTAACGAGCAGGTTTTATCTCCAGGAACTAAGATCATTTTCTCGTCACTTCTGGTCTGCCAACTTGCAGACTGTCTTCAGCTGGGGCGGCGCTGCCAGGATGAGTAACTGGAGAGGCTCCTCAACTCTATTTATTTCAGAGTATGATAATTTGAGGGAAAATTAAAATTGTCAGCTTTCCATGACACCCTCAAGCTCTCGGTGCTGGTTATCTCATCAGATGTAAAAAACATACTTCGGCGTAAAACTGTGTAAACAGATGGAAGAGCCAAGAAAAACAGGGGACCGATGTCTCACCAGGGGCCACGCCATACGTTCAGGGCAGGGCTGGACACCTGAACATCCTGGCCAGTCTGACGCCAGGTCCTCCTGTTCTAGCCCCGGGACAGGGAGACATCCAGATGCTGAGTTCACGGAATAAACACTGAGCAGATGTCTGGTTATCTTGGGGGCAAGGACAATAGATTTTTAAATGTTCACATGTCGACCTGCAACGGGCCACCCCGGTGGCCTGGAGACTCTGAGCACAGAGGCCAGAGCTCCGCTCAGCTCATCTTTGCTTACCCGGCCCCAGGCCCAGTGCCTGGCACGTGACCAGAAACCCAATCGATGCTTAATACATTCTGTGTAAATTCAGATCCTTTGAAAACATTGTCGGATAATCTCATTTCTCTACTCAAGATGGTGCAGTAACTTCTCGAACCCACCTGGAGTAAAAGTCAGAGCCCCGGCAGATCTGGTCCCTGCGGCTGCGTTTGCTCTCGTCCCCTCTGCGTTCTCAATCCCACACCCCCGCCTCGGGCTCCCGGTCCTCAGGAGGCAGCTCCCTTTGAATTGGCTGCTCCTCACGCCTGGCCTCTTCCTCCACTTGCCTCCTTTATTTCCTTACGACTTTGTTCCCAGGTCACTTTTCACCAAGTCTTATCCCCACCTCGCTTCCCGTTTCTTCCCGTTCCTCTGCCCACCCAATCCCACTCAGCCTGCTCCGTGGTTTTCCTAACACTAACCGCTTTCTAACTCACTGTAAAATTTTCTATCTATTATGTTAATGCTCTGTTGTCTGTCCCCCCCACCGCTAGGATGGAAGCCCGCAGGGGTGAATGAAGATTTCGGTCTCTTTCGTTCACTGATACTGCTGGTGTTGTAGCCAGGGTCTGACGGTTGAGTGAAAAAATGAATAAAGCTGAATTAGTGAAAAATAAAGCTGAAGCGGGTGAGGGAAAAAGATGCATTTTTATAGCCAGGTGTAAAGGTGGAGAGACCATCAGAGGTGGTGCATTTCTAGAGGCAAAGGCTCATGTTCATACTGAAAAGCCCTTGGGGTTCAGGATGAACTCGGCCAACTCGCAGAGTTGAAACAACAGACTTCCAACCTAGGGACTGCCAGACTCTCTTGGGAAGAATGCGTCGTTCAACCCCCGATGGATTCAGACAAAGCATGTGTGTGCATGGGAATATCTCAGAGTGGACCAGGAGGCTTCCCCCTGCATTAGGAACGCTTCTTAAGTCCTGTGTTCCAGCTCCCCAGTCCTGTCCAGGTGACCAAATGATCCCTAAGGACGAGGTCCCCAGGTGGCTCAAATGCATGCTGACATTTGAGAATTCCTGGACATGGAAAATCTCCAGAAAATGATGAGACTATAATGGAACAAGATTTCCCCCACTGCAGGATAATTATTCCACAGGACGTTGGCAGTTAAAAAAAAACATTCCTTGAATTAATAAATTAGGGTAACACTGAGTTAAATGGATGTTTTTTTTTTAGCAATAGAACATCTAAGAACCTTTCATACACTGATGTCGTTGCAAATTCCTAAGAGGGGGATGTAGAATGTGGCAACGCAGATTTAGTCCATCATGGGTATCTCTTTTCAGGCACCTTTTGTTAACTTTTGGAGAAGAGGTGGGTTTTTTCTTTAAAGAAAAAGTCTAGGCATTTCTGTTGTAAATAATATCTAATAATCATTCCTCATTCTAACTGTCATTCTTTGTAATTCTGTTTGCTCTGTTACACACAGGATAGGAGCACATGAGTCCGGAGAGACCACACAGAGACGCCCACGCACAGTGCACCTGAGTGAGCGAGCTCACCTGCTGGCGGAAAGCTCGGTGGATGGGTGAGTGAGATTTCTGTCCTTCGTGTGAAGCGGTACACATTAGCGGATGCACATATATAAATATCTCACTGGGTTAGGACCTGGCTCTCCTGTGTCGATCACACTAATCTGTTCCTTCTGTCACTCGGCCCCTGGAAACGAGAGTATGTGCCCGGAATAAATGGCTTTCTCCCTTTCTGAAAGCCATACGAGGTCTACAGCACATTTCTTCCTTCTGTGTAACGGAAGCGTCCACACACGGGCAGTCGCTCTCTACGGACGTAACGAGCCGAGTGGGCGGTAATGAGAAGTGGCTGTCACGCCCTTTCTGGCCGTTTCTCCTGCCACCCAGTTACCCTGCCACCCTAGAGAAACCGAGACGACCGTCACATCCTCCCCTTTTCTAATGGTCTTAAAATCAGCCCTGGCTTACGGAGGAGAGCCGAAACGCAGCCTTATTCTTTTGATAGCCCAGAAGATGTCCAAGGAAATACATGCTCATAACACGCCAGGTGGTTCTAGACACACAACCAGACACTGTTTCCCAGGTGCAAGCCTGGCCTCTTGCACGAAAGATGCCATCAGACCGAGGTGGTCCTTCCTGCTTTCCCCCGGCATGTGTTTCTGGGGCGAGAGCTGTTACTTCTTTTCTAACAAGAGCGTGTAGGGAGGAGGCCGATGGGCACCACGTTTCTGGTGGAGGAAAGCATGCGGAAGCTTTAAAAGAAAAAAGGCTCTCTAAAATGAGGATGGTAAAGGCAGGGACAGCAGTCTCTAGGTGCTCTGTGTCACCCGCCTTGCTTCTGAGCTTTGTTTCAGGGAGAGCATTGATGATAGCAACCGTTTCCACCGACTCACGCTCCTGGCGGGGAGGAGATGGCAGGGCTGGGGGAGAGGTAGAGGCTGCCCGCTGAGCCAGCTTTCAGAGAGGGAGCAGAAAGGTGGAAGACTTTTAAAATTCCCTTCATCATCTTCATTCTGCTCTGGTAGCCGGGGCTCGCCCACGCTCTGGAGGAAGCCTGCCAACCGCGCGCCGAATGGTGAATGGGAGCAAGCCGGGCTGCTGTGTTTCTTGGCAGAGAGAGAATAGCGGCGCAGGCTGGCGGCTGGCGGGGGACGCCGTTTTCCACTCCTGTGCGTCGGTGCTGCCTGTGGGAAGCCCCCAGGTGGCATTAGGGAGAATTAGCAATCAGCGTGTAAATGAGGGGGCCTGCTCATTTCTTTCCACTTCATCAGCTGACGGTGCAATGGGAGAGGTCTCCTGCCAGTCACCTCTGCCTGTGGCACCAATGCCCATCAGAGGCAGGGTTCGGTCGCCTTGTGTCGTGTTGACACCCTTGTGACTTTTGGTTGCCCCCTCGGCGTGCGCTGGTTTATTCTCTGACCCTGTGACCGGCAATTACTTCCCTACCACATCTTCCTCATTTCTTCTGGTTCAAACTTAGCATTGCCAGGAAAAGGCAGAAACTGCTCTTGGTCCTCTTCGCACCTTTTTACAAAGTTCAAAAATATGCCACAGGGAAAGGAGAAGTAAAATAATACCTTGTATTTAAATGAGCTCTCCCTCACGGCACTCATCCCTCACAGCTCACAGGTTTTGAGTGCTTACTGTGTGCTGGGCTTAGTCCTAAGCACGCCACAGTTCATTAAATCCTGGTGCTTCTATTTTATGTCAGAGGAATCTGAGGCACAGAGAGGTTGAACTTGTTGCCTAGGACACACAGTATTTGAATGTAGGAAGTTTGGATCCAGAGCCCACGCTTGATGTACTAGAGAATTTTGCATTAATTAGTCACTAGCTCAGTTAATTCCTGAATTAATTCAACAAACATTAACGAAGCACCAACTTACATAACTACTATGCCAGAGTTTCTTAGCCCATTGATCCTCCCATTTCCATCGGTCAGAAGGGGTTTGCTGAGCACTTCCCATCTCTCCAAGGCTCTGCTCACGTAGCTACAAGAGGGATGAAAGGCAGAACCTTGCCATCAGAAAAGTTAAATCCACGTAGATCAGGAATTGACAAACTTCTCTCTATAAAGGGCTGGGTGCTCAATATTTTTTTTTTTTGAGACAAAGTCTCACTCTGTTGCTCGGGCTAGAGTGCCATGGCATCAGCCTAGCTCACAGCAGCCTCAAACTCCTGGGCTCAAGCGATCCTCCTGCCTCAGCCTCCCGAGCAGCTGGGACTACAGGCACGCGCCACCATGCCTGGCTAATTTTTTCTATATATATATTTTTAGTTGTCCAGATAATTTCTTTCTATTTTTTAGTAGAGATGGGATCTCGCTTTTGCTCAGGCTGGTCTCGAACTCCTGAGCTCGAGCAATCCTCCCGCCTCGGCCTCCCAGAGTGCTAGGATTACAGGCTTGAGCCACCGCGCCCGGCCCAGATGCTAAGTATTTTTGGTTTTCTGGGTCCCAACAAGCTCAAAATGACCATAAACATTATCTAAATGCACGAGCATGTCTGTATTCTAATAAAACTTTATAAAACCAGCCTACAGACCTGATTTAGCCCGTGCCTGCTATAGAGGATAAAAGACGCCCTAAGAAATGTACGGAACAGTAAATACTGCCAGCATGACCAAAAGGGGAGCTTGCACGGTGCTTTCTGCCAGTGCCCGCGAGGCAAATGAAGGGAATGAAGCGTCAGGGAGCTCGGGGACCTGTGTGCATTTGGCAAATGGTTTCGGGGATCTGTCAGCCCGAGCCTTCCCCGAAGGATGGGAAGAGACAACCTGTGAGGTTGTCAGGTGGGTTTCACCAACTGCTGTAGTTCTTATGACCACGCATGAGAACAAGTTGGTGACCTCTTTTCTTTCTTGTTCATAGGACTCTGGTTTTGTCTGGTGCCACACAGGTTCAGCTCCAAGCAGGGGCTCACCACTGATAAAAGTAAATCTCAATAATTGTGTTCTCCTATTTTCCCGCCTCTTTTGTAGTTAAGGGAGACCCCGTGACCCGGCTCTGATCAGTTAGAAGTAGGGATGCTCCCTGGGTAAACTGGGAAGGGACTTTTGGGAAACCTTTTGCTTTTCTGGTCAAAGGGACAGACACGCTGATGGCCCACGTCCTCATGTTTTCCTGCTGCAAATGTACATATGAAGACGACCTGGGACAGCCATCCGGGGCCTATGGGAGCAAGCCAGCACGTTACGGATGGAGAATGGGGACAGGGACAAGAGCCCAGGCCTCGGATGATGTCACTGAGCTACCACATAGGCACTGGGCTGCCAGCCTCCACCCTTCTTGTAAGAGTTAACTAAATGGTTCTTATTGCTTTAAATCACTGTTAGTCAAAGAACAAATGTGTCTTTTAAAATATTCCAGGAGAAGTTACTTATTTCTAGAAGTTTCCCATCATCTTAGATATTTCAGAACATTGCATTAAATCAGATAAGAATTATTTCAAATTCCTTTCATTTCCTTAGTAATCTCTTTCCCCACGATATACTAATGAAGAGAAAAAAGTACATTACAGACAAATATTAGCTCATTTTAATTTATTTTATTATTGTCATCGGTTTTTTTAGAGATGGGGTCTCACTATGTTGTCCAGGCTGATCTTGAACTGGCCTTCAGCGATTCTTCTGCCTCAGCCTCCAGAGTAGCTAGCTGGGACTATAGGTGTGAGGCACTCATTTTTTATTTAAATATTATCATAAATGTCTTAAAGTAAATACAACAAGGGGTTAATAGTAGTTGTGTCCGGAAAATTAATTCTTTCTAGCTATTAGAATTAGGAACGCATTTTTTGTTTTGCTTTATCTTTTTCACTTTTCTATAGAATAGACATAAACAAAAAAAATTTTAAATGACACTAACAAAAATAAAACTGATTTTATTTTTGATACAAGCTGCTTTTCTGGCTTACACGGTTTTCCTATCCTTACTTTCCCTTTGGCTTTCTTATCTTATTTCTTATTAGTTGTCTTCCCTGTGTATTTTTGTGTGTGTGTGTTGGTTTTATAAACTCTATCTTTCTACATATTTTTCGTTTCAATGTAGTCTGTAGCATGATGTTGCCAGTATGAAGTATGTTCTTGAAGTTCGACTCCTGTTACTAAGTTTCACCTACCCGTCACCTTCATTCAGTCCTTCCTTTAATAAATGCAGTTGAGGCCGGGCGCGGTGGCTCACGCCTGTACTCTGGGAGGCCGAGGCGGGTGGATTGGTCAAGGTCAGGAGTTCGAGACCAGCCTGAGCAAGAGTAAGACCCCCGTCTCTACTAAAAAATAGAAAGAAATGATCTGGACAACTAAAAAATATATATAGAAAAAAAAATTAGCCGGGCATGGTGGCGCATGCCTGTAGTCCCAGCTACTCGGGAGGCTGAGGCAATAGGATTGCTTGAGCCTAGGAGTTTGAGGTTGCTGTGAGCTAGGCTGACGCCATGGCACTCTAGCCAGGGCGACAAAGTGAGACTCTGTCTCAAAAAAAAAAAAAAAAAAATGCAATTGAGCGCCAGCCACTATTCTCAGTGCTACAGACCTGGGAGGAATGAATGTTGGAGACCCTGAGTTCTTCTCTCTCACCCGTCTTTCCTTTGGGCTGACTACGCATCTACTCATTCTGCAAGACCCAGTATAAACGCTGCTTTCTCTATGAAACCTGAAGTGACCTGCTTCATGACCCACTCCGCTACATCTGCGTTACATTGTTGCCTCTACCTCTCTTCGGTTATTTTCCTGTTTGGTGGTGTCCTGTGTTTGTTGGAATCGTCTCGCCTGGACTGTGGGTGTGTCAAACAGGGCTACAGGGCATTCCCGGCATGCAGCCTGGTGTTGCCTCCTTGGGCAGCCAGGGCCGCGACCCACACAAACCGCATGCTCAGAAACACGCTTTCTGTTGATGATGTCCTGACTCCGACCTACACCTCGCCACACCTTGTCTCTCCCCCTCTCTAGTGTCACCTTTTTGTCCTGCATCCTACCCCCCTCCCGTGGGTGTGCCTCACCCCTCGTCTTTTCTAGACCTTCTCAGCCACGCCCTTTGCCCAGCTTTGTTGCTTTGACATGGCTTTTTCTGGGAGGCTCAGATCCCGGAGAGAGATCTGGAGACCGCTTACATTTTACACTGAGCAAGCCCTGAATTAGTAATCTGTTTAGCAAACAGGGGGATGGACAAGTGACTGTTCAGAAGAAAGATACGTTTAAACACTTGATGCTTTTTATAGTGAGCTTGGGGTTAGGGAAATAAAAAGATACCACTGGCTGCTGGTGTTATTTGTTGGAACGTGGGAAGGCATATGGAGGTGGCTCACGAGGCCGGGACACCCTGGTCCCCCGGTCTTTCTGCAGCACCGTCCTTGTTGATGAGTAACCCTCTCCAAATAAGAGGAAACGAAGAAAAACACAACTCTTTGAACTCAAGTTAGATCAGGAAATCATAGCAATTTCTGGAATGTCAAGAGTAAAAATAAGGAAGGAAGAATTAATCCTGCTAGCCCAAAATGAGAAGCTGTCACCACCGAAGCTGTAACTCTCTAAATGAATGTAACACCTCCGAAAACTCTCACAAGCGCGCCAAGTATTTACATGTTCCCTCCGAATGTGGCATCTACAGCGAGTGGTTTTGGTCGCGAAGCGCGCCATCTGTGTGATCGCCCGCCCCTCGCCGGAGTACTCTGAACTCAGCAGTTGTACAACAGATGCATTTAAATATACAGTGTTCCTGCTCTCGGAGTTCAGAACGGGTGTTAGAAACTGAGGGAAAACAGCGAGCTTCCTTGAAAACTCAGACTCCATCTGACATTTTTCCAGACACCTTTTGTGACCGTGCTACATGCCGTCCTGAAAGATAACAACATTATCATAATAGATTTACAGATAGTTAAACAGGTTGGCCTGACCCAGAACACCAGCAGCTGCAGTCACAATCATTAACGAGCCGGTTAATCTGGAAGGTGAAATCAGATCCGTGTTTGGTTTTCATTCAAGTGGAGTCTGCGTCGTCATGAGAAAAACAAGTGTGCAGAAAGCGGATTGTAAGCAGTCCAGAGAGATGGATAAAAATAGTTTTGCTGTCATTCATCACTACCAAGTATTAGAAGGTGTGTTCCTGGAAAAATAGCACTAGTTGAAATTATAAAATCAAGAACGAAGGATTGAATTCCATCTCTATGCTTTATATTTTGTTTATTAAAATACTCCCCATGCATTCGCCAAGGTATCTTATTTGGGATTAGTTCTTTTTCATTGCAGAAATGAGATCTAACGGTGCATTGATCACAATGGGCTTATTAGTGAAGGCTGTTCATCCCTCCTGAATCACAGCCTCTGACCTCCAGTTGAAGTGGAGAATTCCACACGTTCAGGGTGGCCATAGCCATGGACGAGGGGTGGACGATTCTCACATACGTGAGACAGTTTTCTTCATTTTGCCCCATCTCCTGTTTTCCCAGTGGTAGCGGTTCATGGGAGGCAAGGGTGTGTTCAGCACTGAAAAAGAGCACATTCTAGGAATGAATTGGTTATCATCTTGAGAATTTTAAAGAAGACGTGGATAAAAGGCTCCTTATTCTACATTTATGCAATACAAGTCCGAACAGTAAATTGAACATGATCAGAAAGTGAATTGTCATTAACATTTTCCCGCAAATTCTTACATCGTGGCCATCACCATGGAGCACATTAACCACCTTAGAGAGAATCACCGGAAATCGATATTTGTGGGTGGCTTGATGGTTGAGGAAGCGTCCTAAGTGATGTCGTAACCATCACTGTATAAATGATACAGTTTTAGGAAAACTATGGAGGCAAGAAGAACTATGTTAACACAAACAAGAGTCCAAAGAGCATTGGCCTTGTGGGTCTTAACAGTGTTGCTCCTTTTTTCTCTATGTGGGAAACGTAAGAAAAACATTATTGTCAAATTTAAACTAGGTCAAGACCTGGCAGTCATTTTTGGAATGTCAAAAGTAAGAATAAGAAATGGGGCAGTTAATCCTGCCAGCACAAAAGGAGGAGTTGTCACCATTAAAAACCCACGAGAAGATGTTTTCTGGACCGGAACAGGAAGACACAGTGCTTGGACACTGTGAAGAATCTTCACCTGCCCCAAATGAACAATAAAAAAAATATGTAAGTTCCTCTCCTCCATCCATTATTTTATTTTTTAAAAAAGTTTTTAATATTTATTGTTTTTGAAACAGAGTCTCGCTTCGTTGCCTGTGCTAGAGTGCAGTGGTATCATCACAGCTCACGGCAACCTTAAACTCTTGGGTTTAAGTGATCCTCCTGCCTCAGCCTCCTGAGTAGCTGGGACTACAAGAACATGCCACCATGCCTGGATAATTTTTCTAATTTTTGTAGAAATGAAGTCTCTCTCTTGCTCAGGCTGGTCTCGAACTCTTGGCCTTAAGCAGTCCTCCCACCCTGGCCTCCCGAAGTGCTAGGATTACCAGCTACCACACCTGGCCTTACCCATTATTTTAAATCTTCCTGTCAATGCATCACTCTATCTCACGTGGGCCTGTGGACTTTTAATATATTTTTGATAAAAGATGTTTACGTAGCTCGGGGTACACACCTTAGAGGTGGAGACCCAGATTAAGGACTTTGAACGGTTTGATAGCCAATAAGTAAATGCTGAAAGAACACGTAGCATGATGTGACGCAGTCAGATTTTATTTCAGAACCGTGGCATGCAGAGACACTGTCCGATGAGTTAGTGAGTGTGAGAGGAGCCATCGTAGGCCTGAGGGTGGTGGGGAGACCAACAGGACTGTCCTTACGGGGGCTGACTCAGTGCAGTGCAAGGCTTGAGGGCTCACACCTGGGGGGAAATAAGAAAGCTCATCGTCTTTAACAGAATTAATGACGTCAGAAAAATGTTTTTCGAGGGGAAGGAAAAAAAATGCATTTGGAATTTTGTATTTTGGAATGCTGGTTACTTAAGTTGAATTTTGAGAAGCATGACCCTGGTGGAATGTCTGACAAAATTTTGGTTGCCCTGAAGCCCAAAGGTCTTTTGGCTGCAATTTCTCAGAAGGTCTAATTAAATCTTGGAATAGTCAGAAGGTTTATTTGGACATCCGGCAGAGTTTTCTCAACCCGGCTTTATCTAAGCATTTCCAAATCAGTTAAGTCAGTTTCCCAAATCAAGTTGGAGAGAAATGGTTTGGTTTTCTCTCTTTAGAGCTACCTCAGTCCTTACCTATACACAGCGCAATTTTGAGATCCAACAGAAGACTATTGGCAAAAAAAAAAGTGTCCAGGTAGTTTTGATGTTTCTGGCTTGTTTCTGCCGAGGAAAATAGAATAGGGACCACATGACCGAATCATTATTTAGCAACACTCCTTTTCTCTTGCAATCCTCCAGAATGGAAGCAGATCCGATCGATAGTAAGACGCAGAAAAAGGAGGCATTGCTGAGAGAAGAATTACGGTATCTTGTGTGTATGTGTGTGTGTGTGTGTGTGTGTGTGTGTGTGTGTGTGTACAACGCCTTAGGCGCTCACCAAATGGAAGGTGCCCACAGTAACAATTCAGTATAAAGGAAGGTCATGGGAGGTAAAAATAATTATCAGTGGTTACGAAAATTTGACTAATAATTATGCTACTATAATAGTTCTCGGTGACTGAGATTTTCATAGATTGTTTTCTTACGGTGTTGAGGGTCTCATGCACGATGACTGCTTTGGCGTAATTCTAAATCCTGCACACTGATTAATGCGGCTTAGAGGAGAGGCAGTAAAAGGGTTCTACCTGTAATCAGTCATAATATAGTAGGTTGTTTTGGATATCTTTCTTTTAAATTTAGCAATAGGCTGATATTGTAATAAAATCAATATTTAAAATTAATGTTTTTGAAGAATTCATAAGAATAATAAATCGTTTTCGAAATTTGTAAAAATTTTTCCCCAACATTTTCCTTTTTCCCCAACATTTTCCTTGCCCATGACGTGGTTAATAAAAGCGATAGTGTTTCGATGATGAGAAAATTAAAGCACAGTTTAAGAAAATTTCTTAAAATTATTTAAGTCAAAGGCAGAAATAATAAATAGGACCTCCAGGACTTTTCTTTTAGTCCGTACTTTTTCTCCATTCACTTTTTGTTCTCAATTCAATTTAAAAATTTATATCCAGAAAAATAATGTTGAACAGACATAAAATCCAAATCGATTTGATCTAAACATTGGAAACTTCGAAAAATATTTAGTCATTCCACTATTTAAGTTCTGCAATTACTCGTAACAAATCTTTTGCTTGGGTTCATCTTCGTCGTTGCTCTTTTATCCAGAGGGAAATATTCTTTGAGGAGGTTTAAAATAAAAGTAAATAAATAACTTAAAACTCAACATGCTATACTAATGATTTGCAGTTAGCCATGTTGTATGATAGGAAGATGTGTTGGCTAGATATCAGAACTAATTCCAGACCGATTCTTTCGTTATCTAGTTGAGTGTTTTAGGAAAGGCTTTCTTTATTCCTCCTCCCCTCCCTGCCTTCCTTCTTTTCTGCAAGAGCCCGTTGTTCTCATGGAGGGAAGATTGGGGATTAGCAGGCTACCGCCTGACCACTTCAGAGAGCTATTGGGACTATTATATGAGATATGTAAACGGTTTTTTTTTTTTTTTTTTGAGACAGAGTCTCACTGTGTCGCCCAGGCTAGAGTGAGTGCCGTGGCATCAGCGTAGCTCACAGCAACCTCAAACTCCTGGGCTCAAGCGATCCTCCCGTCTCAGCCTCCCGAGTAGCTGGTACTACAGGCATGCGCCACCACGCCCGGCTAATTTTTTCTATATGTATATTTTTGGTTGTTCAGATCATTTCTTTCTATTTTTTTTTAGTAGAGACGGGGTCTCACTCTTGCTCAGGCTGGTCTCGAACTCCTGACCTCAAGCAATCCTCCTGCCTCGGCCTCCCAGAGTGCTAGGATTACAGGTGTCAGCTACCGCGCCTGGCCCAATATAAATGGTTTTACCCTTTCTTCCTGTCGTGGTAAATAGTACCACAGTCTATCCAGGTCCCCATTAAAATCCTTGCAGTCACTCTGATTCTTTTCTTCTCCCCAAACCTATCCAACTACAAGTTTGTCCCCGTATCCTCCAAATGTCCTCTCTTTTCTCCTCCTTTGCTCCCATTCCGTTGCAGGCTGTGCAGACAACTATGGCGGCCTCTAACTGGCTGCCCTGCTCTCTCTCTTGCCCTCCTTCGAGTTATTCTCCATCCAGCTGTCAAAGTGATCTCTTAAAAATAAAAATCATGTCATTTCCACGTTTAAAAGCCTCCAATGGCTTCCCACACTGCTCGATAAAATGCAGAACACCTACCAAAGCCTCGGTGGCAGATTGAGGATGGCCACAAATTCTGTGACCCTCCTCCCATAGAAGGGAGGTGTCTTCATTTTCTTCCCTGCGCGTCTGGTCTGGCCCTCGTGCCTTGTGCGACGAACAGAAATGGCCAAATGGCGGAGGCGATGTTCTGAGACTTTCGAGAGAGGTCGTAAGAAGGTTTGGAACTTGGGTCCAGGCCTGCTCTGGGGAAGGCTGTTCTTCGTGTACGAAGTCAGCTACCGTGAGACGGCCACAATGCCAACTTGTAAGAAGAACAAGCCACGTGGAGAGGCCCTGGCATGTGAGAAGCCCCATGGAGGAAGAGGCCACAGAGCACCGAGGCAGTGAAATTCGAATGCAGAACCCACCTGGACGGTATGTTCTGCAGCCTCATCTGCCCCAGATAATACCTGGATCAGGGATAAGTTGCCCAGAAGAGCTTTCCCATATTCCTGAGTTCCGAATTTTGAGCAAAATGTTTATTTTAAGCTACAACTTTGGGGGGTGGCTACGTTACAGAAATAGCCCCATTGCCTCTTGTGCCCTGAAAACGTGGTCCCTGCTTCTGTCTTGGAATTTGTCCCTTCCACGTGTCCTCCCGCTTGTTGGCCCAGCTGCTCCAGCTTCTCCGAACATGCCAAGCTCCTCCCTCTGCCAACATCTTCTCGTGTGCTGTGATCTCTGCTCAGACTCTGACCCCGAACCTTTTTCGTACTTGGCTCCTTCTTTTTTTTTTTTTTTTTAAATAATTTAAAGAGGTTTATTCTGAGTCAAATTTGAGGACCATGACCCAGAGCCACACCAAAGAAGCCTGAGCAAGTGGATTCCACTTGTTTCCTTCTTGTCACAGAGCTGAAGCGTCACATTTTCGGGGGGTCTCGGGATCTCTCAACCTGAACCAGCCCCATTTCCTCCACCTCATCCTAGTTCATTCCTGTGTTTTTCATAGCTAGCACTTACGACTGCCTGAAATGATTTTGTTCACTGATTTCCTACCTACTCTTTTGCTAACTAGAATGAAAACTTTTTTTTTTTTTTGAGACAGAGTCTCACTGCGTTGCCCTGGCTAGAGTGCCGTGGCATCAGCCTAGCTCACAGCAACCTCAAACTCCTGGGCTCAAGTGATCCTCCTGCCTCAGCCTCCCGAGTAGCTGGGACTACAGGCATGCACCACCATGCCTGGCTAATTTTTTCTATATATTTTTAGTTGTTTGGCTAATTTCTTTCTATTTTTAGTAGAGACAGGGTCTCGCTCTTGCTCAGGCTGGTCTCCAACTCCTGAGCTCAAACGATCCTCCCACATCGGCCTCCCAGAGTGCTAGGATTACAGGCGTG
Organism: Indri indri; assembly: GCA_004363605.1. Taxonomy (NCBI): domain Eukaryota; kingdom Metazoa; phylum Chordata; class Mammalia; order Primates; family Indriidae; genus Indri; species Indri indri. Next base: position 16,458 of record RJWJ010009188.1, read on the forward strand.
AGCCACCGCGCCTGGCCTTAGAATGAAAACTTTTTGAGACCAGAGTCTTATCTGTGTTTCTAACAAATGTATCCCAGTTCCTTTTATAGTCAATATATTTCTTTATGAATACATGTAAAAGTGCTTCAAACCTAAATGGGGTTCATTATTATGGCACCACTAGAAACTATGGCAAGAAACCATTGATGCTAGAAAAGTACAAACTCGGACCTACTCAGACATACACCAGTAAGACAGATACACCAATGAGATATAGAGAATTAGAAATATTCAAAAATATCAAACTTTGAGTCCACTCGAGTCAGTACAGTGTATTTCCATGTGAAAATCTCTTTTAGAAAACTGACAGTTTGCACTATTTTTCTATTATCGGTTGGCACATGGCTCAATGATCAGTTTGTTTTTTTACTTAAAAAAATTTTTTTAGCATTTGTCCCTTAGTAATAAAAATTAAGAATTTTTTCCTTTTTTGGTTTGCCATTCATGAAGTCATTGAACAAAGAGTCCATGAGAATGTCAAGTGTGTTAATCATTTAATAAGCAGGTATTGCCCCTTTCAAAGGAGGAAGAATGAGCTTATATTCCAATTCATGGGAATTTTTGTTTTCCTTTACATTTTAACACCCAGTGACCACTTAGGGAGAAGGCTATTGCTAATCAATAATATTTAGGCTACTCAAGAGGAGAGAGAACATAGAGAACTTAACAAATTTGTAGAAAGAGCCTCTCTACAGGGATTTAAGAGACAAGAAATTTGATTTTATTCTATTTCAATAAAGTTATTGGTGTGATAAACTATGTAATTGTCAGCATGTACCAGGAGAGCAAATTTAATATATATTACAGTAGTACACGTTTTAATATAGTGAACTAGAGAAACTCACTGACTAGCAAGAAATTGAAATGTTAAAATGGAAATCCAGGCGTTGAGATTCCTAGAATCTCTGAAACCATCTTGCGTCTTTCTTTCCATCTGCCCATCAACATGACTTTCTGAAATAACTAATCTCATAGGAATATTTTAGAAAAAAAACCATATCATGTGGATGTGTTTTTTTTCCCCCCCTAATAAATGCCAATCTTAGGCAGTGTTTTTCTCAGGAGTCTCTGTTCAAGCTTTAAAAGCCAAAAGAAATATGAAAATGAATACACTAAAATGTAATTTAAAATGCAAATACAGATTCTGCAGAAAAGCAGCAAAAGCTAATTGTAGTTTTTCTTCATGCCTGGCTCTGTAGACACTGTGTTGATGTTACCTTATTCATGCCGGGAATGCCCAGACCACGGCTGTATTTCTACTCTGACCTCTCAAATAAAATATATTAGACTAAGAAAATACCCCAAACCCTAGTCACAGAAATCAATAGGTACTTAACCCTATATAGAAGTTGGTGGAGAAGCAACCATGTGTGACGGCGTGGTGGTTAACTCATGAGAAATCCCCAGAAACAGTAGCTGCATGTTATAAAGGGCAACAATCTATATTCTTTAAGAGCTCATATAGTAGAGATTTAAAAAAAAAAAAAAATTCAAGCCCTGAATTAAGGACACCATTTGTTTTTAAACAATCAAGGCTGCACAAATACTTTATATTTAGATTAAGTTGGAGTCAATTCTAAAATGTGCAATCGTAGCTTCTTTTTATTTTTTATTCCTGTCATACCTGAATGCTATGTGCTACATTTTACGGTGAGCTTGGGTAGATGTATTACTTGCAGCGAAACTTTGTTCACTCTTTTAAAATCTTAGGATTTGTTTATAAAAAAAAAAAACAAAAACAAAGTACAAAATCATCTGTGGAGTCCAACTTTTACTCTGTTTTCTTTATCCTGGAGTGGATGGGTGTTATAATAAATTCAATTGACATTTTATCATAGATGTGAGTGGCCTTGCACAGGTGCGTAAGAAAGCAGCCAAAAGATATTATTTTGAGTGCAAGAGGAAGAATGGATTTACCAAATAAAATAACTGCTAGGAAAAGCTTGGGTCAAAAAATTATCATTTCGAATTCTTTCAAATGGCTCTGGGACTCAAGCAGGATCCATTTCTCCATGATATGGGTTAATTAGGACGCAGACCCTGTTGCCAAAAGAAGCTTTTCCCTACTTCTTGTTTCTCACTATCCAAATTTCATGACCTCTGTTAATAGACTTCTACTGCTTCATGACATTTCCTGCCCTCTAGTGGGGGTGGCACCACATTATACAGTGGCCAGACAGAATCAAGGAGGCTGAGAGGTGGAAGAGTTTGGATAATGGCATTAACCACAACAGGACATGACGTGGTCCCAGATGGCCACACACATGCCAAGCCCCAGAGGTTGTTGGGGTCCTCAGGGAGGGAGGGGTGCAGAGATTCCCTCGTGCAGCCTAAGACAGCACATGGGCTTGGGGCAGCTACTGTAGTATGTTGCTTTGGATCTATTTCTCCTATTTCTTCTTCTTCCAAGATTCACCATCTGGGTTACTTATTCTGCTGGAGAGCCGCGGCTCCTTTTAGTAACACGGTACTCGCACACTTGGAGAGGAAAGGCAGAACCCCCTGTTAAACTCTATCCATTGCCTTGTGCATGGAATCACACCCACCTGTTCGCATGTCTGATGTGGTGGGTTTGGGGAGAAGGCAAGCGTGTGAAGAGGAAAAGGAGCTGAAGTTCCCTTCTCAATTTCGTGGGAAGTGTCAGTTTAACCATGTGAAGAGCAAGTTGTAAAGCAAGCTTTGTAGGTATGAGTCCTGTACACACCAGTCTTAATGTTTTATCAAATAAGTCAAACTGTGCTGAGCATTTCTCATGCACAAGTGCTTTATTTTCTCTGAAATTCCTTGCCTTTAGTTCCAAAGACTTTTTTTTTTTTTGAGACAGAGTCTCACTCTGTTGCCCTGGCCAGAGTGCCGTGGCGTCAGCCTCGCTCACAGCAACCTCAAACTCTTGGGCTCAAGCGATCCTCCTGCGTCAGCCTCCTGAGTAGCTGGGACTACAGGCATGCGCCACCACGCCCGGCTGATTTTTTTCTATATGTTTTTAGTTGTCCAGCTAATTTCTTTCTATTTTTAGTAGAGACAGGGTCTTGCTCTTGCTCAGGCTGGTCTCGAACTCCTGAGCTCAAACGATCCACCAGCCTCTGCCTCCCAGAGTGCTAGGATTACAGGCGTGAGCCACTGTGCCCGGCCAACAGGATACTTCTTTATCCTGGTCGATGGCCTAATGCCTAAGCATCTCACCTGTGACTAGGTAACCCTCTCCCAGGAAACTTGTTTAAACTGGCAGACACCTTTGAGGCTCTTGTCTGACTCATGTCAAATTTATTCCTACCAAGATAGCCCTGACCAGGAGGACAGTTAGATTCAGGTGTGTTGGCCAGGTGAGACGCAGAGGAAAGCAGCACGACAAGACACGTGAAATAACGGAAGTGGTTTTCATGACTTAGAGATCCCAGAGGGAAGAGCACAGCATGCCTCGCAGGACCGATGAGAAGTGGGGAGTTGTCCGGGACACACACCCTAAACTAGCAGGTGGGGAGCACGAGTTCCAGGAGGTTCTGCTGTGGCTGAACGGTGGTCACTGAGGCGTATCTGCACAGTTACGCAGAGTGGGGGGATCGGGTAGGTGCAGCCAGCTGTGCCTTAGGGAGGTGGCCCCCAGGAAGCAGCTGCCTAAGGCAGATGCCTGGATCGATCACATGGAAGAAGGCGGAGAACTGGAAATCGTCACGGTGACTAAGCCCTGACTCTGCTAAGGGAAAGTCCAACTTATATTTAAAATCAATGCCAATAATTACGATAATAAAGGCTGACATTTATTAGTTGTTTATTACGTGCTGGGCATCATGTTAATGTATGTTAACTTCTTAACCTGCATAACAACCCTAAGTAGGTACTACGATTCGCCCTATTTTAAAATTGAGAAAACTCTTAAAACAAAGAGGTTAAGTAATTTGTCCATGGGGTGAGGCTGAGATCTGAACTGAAGTGTGTCTGGTGCTAGCGCTTATCTTAGAAACCACAGAGCTGTACTGAGTTCATGATGTTATACAGGACTTCTTTCCTTGGAAAAAATTCTCACTTTTTAAAATAGGCTGGACTTGCTTTTTGGTGGTCCTTTGGTAAACCTAGCTCATTAATGTCTAATTTTTAGTTAATGTTAAGACCCAACCTGAATTTATTTTCCAAGGTATGCAAACTATAAATGTTTTCTTAGTAATGTTGTGTAAGAAACGTCGTATTCTGTGGATGTTTATTGGTGATGGAAAATATTTCCCACTCTCAAATTTTTATATATTAACATTGTCTTCAGGGCCATGGTTTAATCTTCTTAGAGATTTCTTTACTTTTGGGGAACAATAATAATTATTTTCCAAATCTGGACTCTAGAAGTCCTCTAGCTTTTAAAAGATTACTGTTAATGGGAAACATTTTACAAGCACATAAGTGAGATCTTAAAATGATATTGTTCAAAGGATTCATAGTAAATAAAACTTTTATCAAGTGTGAAAAAATCAAATCAAATCAAATCAATGCCAAGGCAAATGAGCTTACAAGAATTCACCCCACCCTCAATTCCAGAGCCACCTTTCTGGTAAGAAACAAAACATGAGTGGCCATGCATAGATGCAATTATTATTATTATACTGGCAAATATAGTCATATAAAAATAACTAGGATTCAGACTCAGTGGGTAGAAGGGCTGGTTGCTTCATAAAGCAGAAACAGAGGAAACACGCTGACTCTCGGAGAAAGCTCGGCCTCCCAGAGTGCTAGGATTACAGGCGTGAGCCACCACGCCCGGCCTTAACAGCTATTTTTCTCTATCAGGAAATGCCTGGATGAGAAGGCAGGCGACTCTAACATACGATTTCACTTCTCCGTGAGCTGCTTGGAGACATGTACTCTGCACAATGCGTACACTCCTGCCTGGTGTCCACTTTCAAAGATTGCTTTTCCGGCCGGGAAAGCACTCTGGGCGGGTGAGGCGGGTGGATCATTTGAGCTCAGGAGTTCAAGACCAGCCTGAGCAAGAGCCAGACCCCGTCTCTACTAAAAATAGAAAGAAATTAATTGGACAACTAAAAATATTTAGAAAAAATTAGCCGGGCATGGTGGCGCATGCCTGTAGTCCCAGCTACTCGGGAGGCTGAGGCAGGAGGATTGCTTGAGCCCAGGAGTTTGAGGTTGCTGTGAGCTAGGCTGATGCCACGGCACTCTAGCCCGGGCAACATAGTGAGACTCTGTCTCAAAAAAAAAAAAAAAAAAAGGTTGCTTCTCCTTTCCCTGTAAACAAGGAAAATTCCTTAACAGGTGAAATGAAAAGCGAAGTTTTAATCTTGCGCCTTAAAGAGTAATACCATAGTAATTGGAGCTTTCTCAGCACTTTCTATGCACCAAATATTTAAAAAAATTACTTGGCATCTTTCACTTTGGCAAATACTTAACAAAAAAAAATCGCACGAAATAAAGGGTAACCAAATATACAACATTTCACTTTAATCTCAAGATCAGCAGCCATTCAAGTAAATGTGAACTGGGCACCTTCTTAAAATATTAAAATATGGCCTTGTCTCAAAAGTTTAGGTTGGAGACATGTTAGATTGGTCTGAGAAGTCTCTGAGCACCCTCTCACCTTCAGTCTGAAAAGAGACATTCAGCAAATACCCGCTATCAGCGTCGGAACGGGAAGAAGTACAGGGAACCAAAGCCCATTTATTGATAGCACGATACTAAGGGTGTTGCTGAAGACAAGTCGGTTCTATCCAAATCCCTCGGCTGGCAGGAATCCCAGGGGATTTGGCCTCTGTTGGCATCATGGTCCCTGGAGTTTGTGTCTACGTTGAAAGCCCAAAGGATGCTGGGAGCATGGGTCAGGTTGTCAAGGACCACAAAAGAGCAACCTGGAACTCTGCAGGAAATGGTATTTTGGGAAGAATCAGTGTTTGTACTGAAGTTGTCTTCCCATGTCCTGTGTATTAGATTAGAAATAGCTTAAAGGTGTCTAAAACGTCCGGGTTCCCTTTCTATTGACTGGAACCTGTGGCCTCGGGGCCACATGTGGCCTTCTGGACCCTTGAGCGAAGACTTTTGACTGAATCCAAATGTTACCAGAACAAATCCCTTTTAATAAAGGGATTTATTGGTTCAGTCGAGGGGCTGTACTTGGGGATCCAGGGGTCACACGTGGCCTTGAGGCCACGGGTCCCCCACCCCCGGACTGGGCCACAGTGGCAGAGCGCCAGGTGGGCTCATCCTCAACCTGCAGGTGAGGGTCTAGCCAGGCTGTGCTTTCTCTGCTGGGGCAGCGAACCCATCATGGTGTGACTGGCAGAACTCAGCTCTGAGTCAACTGTCAGCACAGACTCTGTTATCGTTCTGACGGGGTCACGTGAACCGCCTGTGTGTGTACGTGGGGAATGCCCTGCGTAGACAACACCACTGGTGTCCACAGAACGGACCTGAGCCAGGAAAGCAGCTGCGCACGCCCCAGACGCCTTGGCTTCCTCCTACTGCTTTTCGGGTGGCGCGAGTCCCGGCAGGAGCCAACTCCAGGAAGGCGCCCGGGTTCTGTGGCCAACCAGCAGTGTCGGGCCAGGAAGGCAGTTCCAATTGGCAAACAGCCCCTTCTTTTTTTTTGAGACAGAGTCTCACTCTCTTGCCTGGGGCGAGTGCCGTGGCGTCAGCCTAGCTCACAGCAACCTCAAACTCCTGGGCTCAGGCGATCCTCCTGCCTCAGCCTCCCGAGTAGCTGGGACTACAGACATGCGCCACCATGCCCGGCTAATTTTTTTCTCTATATATTTTTAGCTGTCCAATTAATTTCTTTCTATTTTTGGTAGAGATGGGGTCTCGCTCTTGCTCAGGCTGGTCTCGAACTCCTAAGCTCAGAATGATCCGCCCGCCTCGGCCTCCCAGAGTGCTAGGATTACAGGCGTGAGCCACCGCGCCCGGTCAGCCCCTTCTTTTTAATTAAAGTTATTGACACCTTCTGTAGGAGAGAAACAGAAATGGGAAAGAGATGGTCTTCACTGTGCGCTGATGATGTCAGAAGTGATATCTTCCTTAAAGTGTCTTAAGCTGAACTTACCTGAGAATATCAATAAGTCATTGCAGGGAAAGTCCAAAGCTTGATCACGATCGTCGCCGCCATTGTCATCGGGGGGACGCAGGGAGTCCTTAAATAGTACCCTGAAGACTCCTAGGCTCCTGGAGTGGGGCCATGTGAGTTGGCACCCGTGTTGCTAAAGCATCTTGTAAGCAGGGACGAGGCCAAATGAACACGTGTGAACGAGAATACTCAGCGAGGAGGAAACGTTTATTTTATCAGTGAGCGTCAAGGCTAACTGGAAACAGGATAGCACTGCTTCCTCTGCTCCGTGGACAGGGCCATCGAGGCTCCAAGACAACAGATCACTGGCGCAGAAGTCAGGGGCAAATAATAATAATAATACTAATAATATCAAGGCTGTGCATCTGTCCCTTAAGCGAAGCCCTGGTAAATAAGCATTTTCCGGCGTACAAGCATGTGTTACCAGCCCACCCTCCCAGAGGAAGCAAGCGTCGTAAATCAAACCCGTATGCCTTGCTACGCATCGGACGTTGTTTTCCTCCTGAGCAAGTGGGGAGAGTGGCTGATTGTCTGGCTGCCTTCTGCATGTATGTTATGAGCGAATACTGCGTGTTTTAATCGATAGTTCACACATCTGCGGATAATACAAAGAGGAAAAGGAAGTTCAGTGTGTGCCAAGAGCAGAGCAGACCGCTCGGTTTATTTCCTCCTGTGTGGTATCCTGACGTTGTCTCTGGAGAGTGTTTTCCTTTCCCTTTTCTTATTTCGTTCCAAAGGTACAGCTTTATGGAGGTGTAAGCGACCTACGTTATTGCAAATACACGTGTAGAGTGCACAATTGGTGAAGGTGTATGTGCATAGATCCATGAAACAATGAAACGTCGCTACAGTTAAGATCGTTAGCAAGCTCCCCGCTCCCAGGAGGTATCTGTGCCCCTTCATCATCCCTTCCTCCCGCTCCACCCCACCCTCCTCTTCCTCTTTCCCCTTCCCCAGGCAAGCACTGGTCTCCTTTTTGCCACTGTAGGTTACTCTGCATTTTCTAGAATTTTATATAAATGGAATCATACAATATGCAGTTTTTTGGGCATGTAGTTATACTTTCCTTGAGATTCATCCTCATTGCCATGTGCCGACGGTTCATTCTTTTGTGTTGCCGAGTAGTCTAATTGCGTCAATGGAGGACCATTTGTTTATCCATTCGCATGTTGATGGTATTTGGATTTTTTCCTTTTTTTTTTTTTTTTTGGCTATTACAAATTAAGCCGCTATGAACACTCACACGCAATTCTTTGTGTGGACAGATACTGTCATTCCTTCTGGGTAAATAGCTAGGAATGAAATGGCTGACTCCTGCCTTGCGTGATGCTTATTTAAGAAACTGCCCAACTGTTTTCCAAAGGAGTTGCACCATTTTACATTCCCCTCTGCAGTGGGTGAGGGTCCCAGTTCCGCCACATTCTTACAGACATTTGATACGGTTAAGTTTTAAAATTTTACTCATTCCAATAGATGTCCCATGGTACCTTATTGGGGTTTTATAATTTGCATTTCCTTAATAACTAATGATGTTGAACGCCTTTCCATCTGTTTGTTTTCAACCAGCACGAATTCTCTGGGGGAGGTATCTGTTCAAATTTTTTCCCCATTATTTTTTTTTTCTTACTGTTGAGTTTTCAGAGTTCTTTCTGTACCCTTCGAATAAGCCCTTCATCAAATAGATGATTTGCAAATATTACTTCCTAGTCTTTCGCTTTTCACTCTCTTAATAGCATTTTTGAGAGAGCAGGTTTTTAATTTTGGTGAAGTCCAAATTATCAATTTTTTTAATAGATCTTGCTCTTGGTGCAGTAGGGAAGCAGTGTTTGCCTTACCCGACCGAGGCCACAGTGGTTTTCGTCGATATTTCCTCTTCCTCCTTTCATCCCTTGGTGCGAGGAGCAGAATTGGCAGATCCGGTTTCTAGATGTGGGGAGATTCCTGTTCTCTGAATTCAATAGCTCTGCGCGGTCTGGCTACCCGCCATTTGGGTTTGAAGCCTTAGAAGGAAGACAGGAGCAGGGGGCTTGAAAACTTTCCGTGAAACCTCACGTTCTAACTCAGAAAAGAAAGCCGCTAATTGCTTTCAGAGAACTTGTCGAGAAGGTTTCAGATGTACTCACAGCCGGTTTTTCCAAGAAAAAAGTAAAAGCAGTTTTTATGCAGTATTTTGAAATGTTAACCAGTGGCATTTATGATTTAGCAAAACTGGGAAACGGGAAGAAATTTCCTGGCATTTTAATTTTAAAGTGTAATTAAAATATTCTTTCTTTCACTTGTTCTCTCTAATTCGGATTCTATGTTTCTGAAATAGGAACTCAGCTAATGATTCAAAGTAATCAATGTAGGTGCTAGATGAACAGTTCTAAAAACTCGAAGTTATAATAATACAGGTCTGAATGTTCCACTTGGCCATAATTTTTGGAAATATTTGCCATGATCTATAATTCTGGTATGAGCTCTAGTTGTTGAAATTGCTTGAATTCGAGGCACATTCTAAATATTTTCCAAAACACTCTCGTGTTTGAAATCACCAAATACGGAAATGAAATGTCTCCCTTAAGCCACCCCCTTTAGAGCAAACCTCATAACCTTCCAGAAGAAAATTATGTGAAAACTTTCAATTAAATTAAATTCTTGTAAAGCAGATAATCTAGAAGAGTTGGTCAGTTAATGCTAGGTGACTCTTTCACTGGTTATCTTTTCTGATGTCCTCGCGGACAGTGCTCATTACTTTTGAGACTCAAGATCATCGTACAGGAGACTCACTGTTCTACATTCTGAGGTTTAGACTTAAAACCATGACATGCACCAAAGAGCATGTGTCATTCACTAAAGCTGGTTTAAATAGTTTAAAATGCAGTCTGGAAGGTTGTTCTGCATTGACGGTGTAAAAGCCAGCGGAAGGGTTTGGAAACGCTCACATAGGCGGTAGGGAGAGGCGGTTGAATTTCTTGCCACGGGCTGCCACGGGAGCAACTGTTAACAATTTAAACAAGGATTATGTTTTAGAGCAAAACTAGGAGTAGGGTGTCTTTCCTTGAGGCAGGACAGGGCTGGGCTCATACATTTTCAGCAGCCGGCATGTTAACGAGACCATTTCCATCGAAATGAGCGAAACGCTATTACCATTTGTGGACTTCCAGCTGATTTCCGAAGCTGTTATGGAACTTCAAAAAGTGCTTCCGGAATCAATTAAAAAATAAATTTTTAGATTCAACGTACCCACACTCATGAACGATCAACATTTATACTTACTTGGCTTGGTTCATGAAGAGTCTGATTTTCTTTGAAGCGTGTGTTTTGATGGCAAAACATTAATAGAAATAAAATCTGGTAGAAGTTGTTATCTAATTCAGTGAACTTTTCACAATTTTAACTTTCTGATTTCGGGGAAAAAATAATAACCAAAACATCCACCGACTGAAGAGCCTGCCAAACGTGGGCCAGTAACTCGTTTGGTACAACTGGAAGATAATTGCGGCATACAACACAGGGAAGAAACAGAGCTCTTCTCCGGTTTCTGAATCCTAAAGTGGCGTTCGTGTCGGGTGGAAATTATATTTTTGCGGTGAAATAGTTAATTTGTCAAAGCACTCATCTACTCTGGTTTTGGTTATACTCGCTTATGTTTTTTTCTTAAGTATTTTTGTGTAAATTATCTTATTGGGCTCTCAGAATTGATACTATTATACATGTTAGGGAAACTAGACACTCAGAGAAGTTAAGTATTTTGCCCAAGGTAACGATGCCAGTTAGCTGAGAAACCAGGGCGAGAACACTTTCTTTCTCTAATGGTTTGTCCACTATTGGGGAGGCTGCTTTATTTAAAAAGCACCTCTTTCTGTCAGTGAGGTGTTCAACTGTGTCCAACTCTGCATCTATTACTATCTGTCAGCAGATGAGGGTGAGAAAGGAAGGCCAGTGAACTCAGCTTTGCCTGGCTGGTGTTTGCTGATACTGGACACAACGAATTTGGTGGGTATGTCAGCGAGCTTGGGCTGCCGTAACAAAATATCACCAAGCTGGCGGCTTAAACAGCAGAGATTTATTTTCTTATCGTTCTGGAGGCTGGAAGTCCCTGACCCAGCAGAGTCGGGTTTGGGGAGGGCTTCCATCCCGGCTTGCTGATGGCTGCTTGTGTCCTCCCGTGGCCTTTCCCTACTGAGTGCTTGTGGCTTTTTTTTTTTTTTTAATATATAAGGGCACTAATCTCATCATGAGGGCTTCACCTGCATTTAACCCTAATGACCTCCTGAAGACCCCATCTCCGAATACCATCACACTAGGGGTTAGGGTTTGAACACATAAATTTGGGGGGACGGATATTCAGTACACAGCAATGACATCTGACTGGAGAGGTCCCAGAGTTGTTGTAAATGGGGTCAAGAGTGAGATCTGGCTGGGCGCGGTGGCTCGCGCCTGTAATCCCAGCACTCTGGGAGGCCGAGGTGGGTGGATCGTTTGAGCTCAGGAGTTTGAGACCAGCCTGAGCAAGAGCGAGACTCCGTCTCTACTAAAAACAGAAAGAAATTAGCTGGACAACTAAAAATATATAGAAAAAATTAGCCGGGCATGGTGGCGCATGCCTGTAGTCCCAGCTACTCGGGAGGCTGAGGCAGGAGGATCGCTTGAGCCCAGGAGTTGGAGGTTGCTGTGAGCTAGGCTGATGCCACAGCACTCTAGCCCAGGCAACGGAGTGAGACTCTGTCTCAAAAAAAAAAAAAAAAAAAAAGTGAGCTCTAAGGTGGCGTTAGATAGACCTAGATAATGTAGATAGAGTCTCCTCTGCAGGCCGGTATTTCCCCAACTTTTCTTTAATGTGAATATTGTCCAGGTCTCTGCCCCAGGAATTTCTTCCTTCTCATGCTACTACAAACGCTCCCTGGGCAATCTCATCCTTGCTCATGTCTTCTACTACTACATGCAAATTGATTAAAAATAAGGCAAAACTTCCTAATATCATCTCCTATTTTGTCTGACATTTCTACCCAACTATATTTTAAATGTCTCCATCTAGTTATCCTTATGGGTGTCTTACAATTAAGAATTTCAAAATTGAACTCATTTTTTTCCTGAATACCCACACCCCATGACAAATAAGAAAACTTCCTTTTATTGCCTCTGCCTTGAGTGACAGCCTCACCACCCAGCATTCAGGTGACCACACAGCCATGAAGCTCTTGCTCCCTGCGTTAGTTCCCTGTTGCTGCTGTGACACGTCACCACGAACTTAGTGGCTTCAGTAACATTAACATAAATTTAGTATCATGTAGTTTTGGAGCTCAGAAGTCTGAATGTTCCTTACTGGACTAAAATCAAGGTGTCAACAGGGCCATGTTCCTTACCAGAGGCTCCCGGGTTAGGGATAGGGTTAGGGATAGCATTAGGGTTAGGGATAGGGTCAGGGTTAGGGTTAGGGTTAGGATTAGAGTTAGGGTTAGGGATAGGGTAAGGGTTAGGGTTAGGGATAGGATTAGAGTTAGGGTTAGGGGTAGGGTTAGGGTTAGGGAATAGGGTCAGGGTTAGGGTTAGGGTTAGGGAATAGGGTTAGGGTTAGGGTTAGGGATAGGATTAGAGTTAGGGTTAGGGTCAGGGTTAGGGTTAGGGTTAGGGAATAGGGTTAGGGTTAGGGATAGGGTTAGAGTTAGGGTTAGGGTTAGGGTTAGGGATAAGGTTAGGGTTAGGGTTAGGGTTAGGGTTCATGCCCTTTCGTGCATCTTCAAAGTCTTCAACATCAAGCTCAGTCCTTCTCAGATGCCATCTCTCTTTTTCTCTTCTGGTTTTTCTTCCACCTTTAAGTACCCGTGTGATTATATTGGGCTCACCCACAGAATCCAAAGAAATCATCCTGTTTTAAGGCCAGCGGATCATCCCCCTTAATTCCATCTATAATCTTAACTCCTCTTTGTCGTGTGACATAGCACACTTCCAGGTTCCAGGGGTTTGGACTTGGGTGCCTGTGCGGGGCCATTGCTCTACCTAGCACTCTTCCCCACACGCCGTATCCCCCCGTCCCCCGTCCAGCATGCCTTAGTTGCTTCATTTTTCTTCACTGCATGTATTACTACCTGATAGATTGTTACAGATTTACTTGTTTGCTTTCTGCTTCCTTCACTGGAACAAAAGCATCACCAGGCAATGACTTTGTCTTGTCTATTGCTGCGTCTAGAGCCATACCAGAAACGTAGTAGGTGCTCCATGATTATCCTTCGAATAATTGAATAAGTAGAAATGTAATTTGTCACTGAGGAGTGTTAATTGGACCTTGATGGCTTGTTTCCTAGACCCATTCCCTTTTATTCACATTTCCTGTTTGTGTGTTGTTTCACTCCACTCTCACCTTTTTCCCTCGGGAAGTTTCACCATTTTAGTAAATTCCTAAGCCGGTGCGTGCACCTTCGATTTCTGTTCTCTGTTTCTAAAACCCCAAATCTGTTCGTGTTAATCTTCGACGTCGAACCCTTCCACAGCTCTTCGGCAGAGTTTGAGGGATTATGTGCAACTCGCCTCTGCCCATCTCTTTGCGCATTTCTCTCTACCCTCCGTTGTCCATGTTCCAGAACATTCCGGAATATTTGTCCATGCTGTCCTTCGGTCTAGAATATCTTTCCTTCTTTGACTCTCTAGACAAACATCCCTTTTCTGTAGGGATCCGCGTTGAGCACATCCTTTTGCACAGAGCTTCCGACGGGAAAACCTGAGCAAGGTGAACTGCTTTCTCCTTGGAGGCTGCTGTTGTCCAGAAACAAAGGCCAGGTGGGCTGCCGAGAGGAACCAAGGGAGCCAGGTTGTGAGTGCATGCAAGAGATTTTGGGTATTTCTTGATTCTAAAAGAAAGGTCTAGAGGCCAGATTCTCATGATTCTACTGGTAGAATTGAATCAGACCGTTACTCTGTTATTAATGGTATTGTGACTTCTTAAGCTATTCCTATCCTCCCCCCACTCCACAGACATACATGGTCCAGTTGGATCTTACAGGTCGTGAGATTTATCACATTTCAGGTTATGCGATTGATATGCAATATGCATTATTTTATTGTGCTAGGTATTGTATATATTACAAATAAATATAGTTTTATAAATCATGTGTTTTATGTGATATTTTTTATACACTATGAACTCCGCAGTGAGTTTTTTCCAGGTTCAAATTTTAACTCTGTCACTTACTAGCTGTATAACCTCGAGTGACTTACTTAAGCTCGCTCAGTCTTAGTTCTATCATCTAGAAAATGAATACAATCAAAGTCTCATTTTATAAATGTATTGGGAGGAATAAATGAATTAACACAGGGAACATGCTTAGCTAGTTCTTGGTGTATGTGCCTAATAAGTGTTAGTAATTATTATTATTCTGGATAGTAAGTTTTCTGAGGGAAAATACTATTTTTAATGCACCTCTGTATCCTCATAACCAGGCATCATTTTAACACATAGCAGACAACAAATAAATATTTGTCGAGCAATGAAAACATATTAACTATTCTCAGAATGTGGCACGACACAGTTAATGGATGGAACACCAATCCAGAAATCAGCCTGATTGTGAAAAGATTTTGAAAATTGTGATACTTTTCCTCTTTCCTTTTTTCCCTCATTCTGTGAATTAGAATTTCGACTTGTTGAATAGAATGCATCCGTGTATAATTAGATGGTGTTAATTAACTTGGAATTTAATAAATAAAAACTAATGTGTTGAGAATCTTTGTTCAGCAAACAAATATTTATCAGAAGGCTGGTACGCGTGGGGCATTCTTCTAGGTGCCAGACCCGCTACACTGGGTTCTTCATCCCTGGAAACCGACAAGTGACTGGAGCCTTGCGTGCAGAAAAGAATATGTTTTCTGTGCGTTCTTAACAAGAGTAAAAACTGAGGCTGGCAAGGGCCTGCGACTGGGTGTGCTTGCTCCTCCTTTAGCCTTCAGGGACGGCCTTTAACCAGAATGAAAAAGGGACCAACCGAGTCTGCTGTTCCCCGTTGGGTCCCATGTTATTCGTGACGACTTTTGACCTTGGTGTGGGCTTTGTCCAGACTCGCCTGCTCAGTCTTCTGAGCCTCGACGGCAATGGGACTGAGTGTCTCCTCTGTTTCCAGTGTTTTCTAGTTCTTAGCTTTGTTGGGCTTTGTTTTCTTCCCTAACAGAAAATGTCTTGAACAGACATGGTCCAAAGCGACTCTGGTGATTCTCCCGATTTTAAATACGGTTTTAAAGAAACGTCGGCTCTGAGTGCGTCCAGTTCCATGTCTTTGGCACATAATTGAAACTCGTAAAGAAAAGCTGCTTCTGTGCGTCCCAGCTCATCTGTAAGCACTGACTTCTCGGATCCCTAGGACCGAACACATAACCGTATGCCCGTTCAAGAATTGCACGGTGTTCTGTGACACAGCTGCAATCAAAGCTTAGGGCGAGAAATCCAATTATATTCTTCTACTTTCCCTGTCGGGAATAGTTGATCTTATTATAATCTAACCTGTACCCTCTAATATTTGAGCATGAATGTCTAATCTGAGAATGTCACATAGTGAAATTTTATTGTTTGAACAGCCCAGATAGCAACATTAATCAACAGCTCAGCCCCCAATCCCTGACGTGCTTCCTCGAGCCTCAGTTTCCTCAGATGTAACAGAGGGGTGATATCAGCGCCTAACTCACAGGACTGCTGCATGGACGTGGCTGAAATGAGTTCATGTCTTGTGTTGTGCTTAGCAAGCTGCTGGCACTTTGTAAGTGCTCAATAAATGGCGGTTATTCTTACCACTAATTTATCACATGGTCCCCAAGGGAAAAAAGATTTTAGTTATAAACATTCCCAATATATTCCTTTATATAGTTGAAATATTGTAGATTAATTAAGAAAGAGATTTTTACTTTGGAATGGTTTTAGATCTACAGAAAAGTTGCAAAGACAGCATAGAACATTCCAATATTCCACACGCCCAGTCCCCCCATCGTCAGCATCTCACCTTGCTGTGGTACCTGTGCCGTGCCTGAGAAACCAACACTGGTGCGTTGCTATGGACTAAACTCCATCCTTTATTCAGACTTCGCTAGCTTTTCTCTCATGTCTTTTTTCCATTCCAGGGTCCCAGGTATGAGGTTACATTAAATTCAGTCACCGTGCCTCCTTAGACCCCACCTGGCTCTGACAGCTGTTAACTTTGGCTGTTTTGAGGAGCGCCGCCAGTTGGGTATTTTGTAAAATGTCCCTCCTTTGGGGTTTGTCTGGATGTTTTTCTCAGGATTAGGCTGGAGTTATGTTTCTGAGAGGGAGAAAACAGAAGTGAAATGCTCTTCTTGTCACATCTTATTAAGGGTACCTATTATCAATCTGGCTTATTTTTGGTGTTAACCTTGCTCATCTGGCTGAGGTAGTGTTTGTCGTGTTTCTCCATGATAAAGTTACTTTAAAAAAAAAAGAAGAAGAAATTGGCTGGCAGAATGCACTGGCTCACACCTGGAATACTTGCATTTTGGGAGGCTGAGGCAGGAGGATGGTTTGCAGCCAGGAGTTTGAGACCAACCTGAGTAAGAGTGAGACCCCCCACCCCTAGTCTGTACAAAAAATAGAAAAGTTA